>APFE030020430.1:298632-331717 GCA_000404065.3 Pinus taeda | reverse complement strand
GTATGACCCAGTATTTGTATAGGCCGCATGCTTTCAATGCATCGATCGTAGGTTGATGATTCAACACGGCTGAATCAACATCTTCATGCTCTCTTTCATGCCAATCCAACATGGTGGGAAATCTACACACCAAAAAATAAGTCTTAGAAATCTTAAAATCAAAATTTAATGGATGAATTTTAAAGATGGGGTTTGGGGGTGCGCTTTACACGGGGTACGCATCGCGCCTTCAGAAACAGGGCGTGGGTATGCACCTGGTCTGAAGATAGATTGCCTACCCCGACCCTTTTTCCTTTGATGAAAAAGTCGGGGTACGCAGGTTACCCATGGGCCACCTGCGTACCCCGAGGAGCGCATCCTAAAACCCCAATGCCCCCAAAAAACCAAACTAAGGCTAAAAATCAAATTCTAAACGGATGAAATTGAAGAGGAGGATGTTGTGGATTACCTGGAAGTGACGGCGCTATTCTGACGGTCTGATTTTCCGCAAAGTCCACGGGAAGTTTCTTGCCAAAAGCCTTTTTTCTACCTCAACAGTAAAATGGTAAAAATGACATGGTAAAAGGTCTTTTTATAGGTTTTTTGGATAAATAAATGTTAAGTTTGTTTATTTTTCACCATGGAAGGATATTTTTCAATGTATTTTTGCCTATCTTAAACAAGTATGAGTAATGTGTTGTTTTTGTGCAGGACAAAAGGATTTTTCAGGGAAAATTGTCATTTTTCACGAACCAAAACATCAGAGTCATCTTTTAAGCCCTTTTTTGACTCCTAAAATATGAAAAGATTGCCCAGCATCTCTTTTACACTCGTTAAAACGGAATTAAAAGACGGTCCCCTTATAGCCCTTTTCTGACCGTAAAAACAGGAAAAGATTGCCGGGTTTTTGCCGTTTCAAATTCGATACTGGAAATAAAACGACGTGTCCTTGATCGCTTTTTACTTTTCAGGTCAAAGACACTAATCATGAAAATACTCCTTGGTCGCAAGATCAAGCGGTTCTCCCAAGTATTATTTTATACTTTTTCGGGCTTGGGAGACACAAATTTACGAAAAAGTTCAATTTGGAGTCTTCTTAAGTTTTTCAGACTCTCTAAAATTGAAAAGTGCCGAGTTTCTCCTATACTGGACTCGTTAAAATTTCACAGTAAAGGACCTGTTCAATTACAAATAGGAACAGACCACTCCTTCTTAGGGTTTGAATCAAAACTAAGTTGGACTCATCCGAAGGATGAGCTTATAATCAAGCATATGTTATCCTCCTCAAGCTTGTAAAAACTAAAGAGGTACTTGCCAAAAATGGTGGGGGAAAAGAGAGAAGAATGAGCCTATTTGTTATCCTTTGTCTCAGAAGAAACCTTATTACCACTCTTGAACACGTCACTTTTCATTCACCTGGGTTGGGAAATCCTTTTCCTCACAGTTGATCAAACCACATTGAAAGTCTTTAGCCGGGTTCCGGGTATTAACTTTGAGTCATTCGTCACCAAGCCATCTGTTGTGTCGTTATGTGTTCAAGAGGTCTGCAAACAAAACATTCAACTGCAAAATACCTGTCATCCATTTTGACCATCCCTGAGTCAGTCCTTACAGCAACATTTCTTCAACTTGAACTATGATTTCGTGGTGTGGGCTTTCCTGCGACAGGTCGCTCTCTATCGACATCAGCACTTTATCTAGAGAGGTGACTTAGAAATCGTCAGTACCTTGAAGTCTGCATGCATCAATGGGAGGTTTCTCGCCTTTGACGTCAGTTTACATCATTGACTTTCGATCAAAGGACTCCGTGAAATGTTCGACATCGACTCATTCATTCACATCTCATGGATTGTACTGGGTACTTTGAGAACCATTGACATCACTGGTGGTCTCTCTCACACTTGTTAACAGTTTACATCATCGACTGGTAATCAAGTGGTTTCTACCATGTTCGACATCGACTTATTTATTCATAGGGCTAGAATCGTACCATTTCGGGAAGTAGAAATGAAGACCCTAGATCTAGTTTCCACCATCCAGTCTGCGAGGAGTTTTGTACTCATTATATAGTAGACCAATTATAAACAAATGGCTGCATCCATACTGTGTCTACCACAAGTCTATGATTATGATGTATTATGAAATCATTCCTGTATCAGAATAGTTAGTCTGTTAGTTAAAGTTTTGATCTGAGTATGGGAATGCCTACCTCAGCGATGATATAATCTTCTACATGTATTTTGTGTTGAAAATTGCAGGTTCTGACCAGGCTCTCCACGAGATAATCCTTGAAATGATAAAGTACTTCACCCTTCCTAGATGATATAAAACCCTTATCTATTACAGGGTTCGCACTTTAGGGGGCAATCTGTTACACTGAAATTTGTCACCATGACTATCTGCAGTTAATATGGCTCCATCAATAGTCATATTATCCTCCTTGTCAAGCCTTATACCTCTGCTCTCCATGTCAAACTTCAAAAAAGAGAGAAAGTCATTAAAAAACATGTTTATCTCTGGGTACGCAGGTTCTCTCTACCTTGCCTGCGTGTACGCATCCCAAGCTCATTGTACCTGCGTACTTGTACGCTCTGTAAGTCAAGGGATGGGTGCGTACTCCTGTAAAGGTCAAAAGGCGCGAGTTTCATCTTAAAAAAGTTACTTGTGGTCACTTCTAGAGCTTTCTAGAAGAGTGTTTGACGTGTATTGAGCGCCTCCAGATGGTTCATGCATCCCTATGATAGAGGAACTTATCCCATCAAGAGAGGAGCTACCCCATCCAAAAGAGGGAGTATCCCATTGATGTTGGAACTGAATAACTTCCTCTAGAACACTATAAATATAGGCATTGGGCCAAGGGAGGGGAGGTTGAAAGCTGAACATTCCAAAGGGTAGATGCTGCTGGAATTAGGACTTCCATTGTAAGCTTGTGAGGAGAGATTACCATCCTTTCTTGTTTCATTTGGAAGTGGGTGAGCTTGTCAAAGTAGAGGAAAACTCTTGCTAGACCCTGGGAGGAACTTGCACAACACAAAGGCTCAGGTTGTAGTGGTTTCTTTTTTGTTTCCTTAATACAAATAAGTCCATTCTTCTCAATGATTTGTTGTTAATGAATTGTTTCATATACTCCTTGGTCTATATGTTGAATATGCCTTGTTTTATGGAATATTCAGGTGTTATGTAATCGTTTGATTGTTAGTGTATGCAGGTTTCAAAGTGAAGGAGGAGCTCATCTGGATCGACGAGGCTGGACTGCTGCAACAAGCGTTGGACTTGAGGTAGGATAAAAAAACACTTGGTTTCTCATAGAATAATGTATGTTTAGAGAAGGATTGCTCTTAATTGTCTTGTTTGTCACTAGAGAGTCTTAGACTCCTAGGGAGGTTAGTTTTGTCAGCAAAAATAACTCTTTCTGCATGACACTACTTCACATTCCTGAACTACTTCACACTTATATTTTACTTTGTAGAATCACATCCATCATTTAAACATAACATAGACATACATAAACTTCAAAGTAATTGAAATAAAGTGTAGATATTAAGAAAATAAACACATGAGACACATATTTTACCATGGTTCATCCCAATGTGGGACTATGTCCAGAAGAATTGTTGCTTATAATATGAAATTTGTACAACAAATAGTTCTTCACTGCGCACACAACTGCAAGGTGTCTATGTACTATGTTGCAGATGGTCTACACACTCAGCTGTAGACCTAGGCCTTCGTGCACACAGCTATAGATCCTTTCCCTTCCTCTAAAGTATAGATCAACATGATACAACCATAAACGTAGATTTCGATCAACTTCATGCATTCCTTCTTTATTATTCATTCCTATATATACTATTACATGAGGGATTACATTGCTACATTACCATGGACCCAATACCATGGTTTCCAAAATATAAGGGATTACGGTCCGAAACCATCATTTTTACAATATTTTATGTTTTTTACAAAAAAGAGAGGGGCTTCACCGTGAAGCCCTTATGCTGCACGATCTTTATTGTGCTTCGCTACTATGCTGTGCAGTCCAATTCTTACTCCGCGACATATTTCTATTGCACGCTCCATAAAACTCGGGGTTCTTGCCCAAAATCTGGCCAAGTTGGGTCATGCCCAACAGAACTAATTTACACAGATATATGCAGCCCAACCAGAGAAAAGATTCCAAGGGGAGAGATGTATTTTATGCTGCTTATTGATGATTTTATGAGGGCCACTTGCTTGTGCTCTTAAAAGAGAAATAAGAAGTGTTTAAGCATTTTAAAAAGTTTAAATCTTAGGTGGAAAATGAGAAAGATATAAAGGTCAAACTCTTAATATTAGACAGAGGAGTAGAATACACTTTGAGAGAGTCTGAATAATTTTGTGAAGAGAATGGCAAAAGGAGGCAATATTATGTGGCTAAAAATCCACAACAAAATTGAGTAGTTAAGATAAAGAACATAAAAGTCAAGGAGATGGCCATGGCCATGATGGACGAAGAAGATATACCTCACATCTTTCAGGGAGAAGCAACACAAGAAACATTATACCTATCAAACAGTACACAATTCAGGTCTAATAGTGATAAAACTCCCTGTGAGTTGTGGAAGGGAAGACCTGCATCACTAAAACAATACAAGGTATTTCGACAAAAATTATTTATCAAAAGGAATGATAAAAATATTGGAAATTTTGATTCACATGCCAATGAGGGTATATTTCTAGGGTACTCTGCTCAAAGTAAAGAATACAAGGGCTACAACAAAAGGACAAAGAGGGTTGGATATTGCATTGATGTAGTAATAGATGAAATAACACCACAATCTGAGTCCTTTAGAGGAAACATGAACTCATATGGAGGAGAGAGTTCAACCACTAGGCCATCAGACCATGAAGAAACAAAGTCAGAGAATGAGGACGTAGAAACAAGCACAACTCCAATGCCTAAAACACCATCTAGGTATGTACAAAAATAACATCTTGAGAGTCAAATTCTTAGAGATAAAAGACTTGGGGTTCAGATCAAGAGGAAATTTGTTGGCAGACCAAGATGTGCAAATCTTTCTTTTCTATCTCAGGCTGAGCCGAAGAATCTTAGTCAAGTTAGTGAGGACAAGTACTGGGAGAGAGCTATGAATGAAGAACTTGACCAAATTGAGAATAATGACACTTGGAAGCTTGTTCCAAGACACAAAGGGAAAAATGTCATAGGCACACAACTGGTCTTCAAAAATAAGCTAAATGAGCAAGGTCAAGTAATCAAGAATAGAGATTGAATAGTTTGCAAAGGGTATGCTTAGATAAAGGGAATAGATTTTGAGGAAAATTTTGCACCAGTAGCCAGACTCAAAGCTATTAGAATGTTTATTGTCTTTTACATTCATTAAAACATCAAGGTATATCAGATGGAAATGATGTCAATGTTTCTCAATAGAGATATGGAAGAAGTTTATATTGAGTAGCCAGAGGGGTTCATGCTCATTGAAAATGAAGGGTTTGTGTGCAAACTAAAAAATGCTTTATATGGACTCAAACAAGACCCCATAGCATGATATGTAAGACTAGATTAATCTTTTAGAAACAAGGCTTTAAGAAGGGCACTATAGACAAAAATATATATATAAAATCTAAGGATGATCATCTACTAATTGTGGTAGTGTATGTGGACGACATAATCTTTGGTAGCGATCTGAAACGTTTGGGAAATCAATTTGAAAACTATATGTAGAGAGAGTTTAAAATGTCAGTGATAGGAGAACTGCCCTTTTTCTTAAGATTGCAATTTCTCAATAAAAATTTGGGGTATTTATCTCCTAATCCAAATACATGCGAGAAATTATGAAGAAATTTGGACTAGAAGATTGCAAGCCGGTTAACTCTCCCATGATTACAGGTTGTAAAGTATGCAAAGAATATGAGACATCGTTGGTAAATCAGACTCTCTATAGATCAATAATAGGAAGCTTGTAGACCAAACATCATGCAAGAAGTTGGTCTTGTGGCCATATTTCAAGCCTGCCCCCGTGAAAGTAATATCATTGTTGTCAAAAAGATTTTCAGATACCTCCAAGGGACAAAAAATTATGGATTGTGGTATGCTAAAAGAAAAGAGTTTAAGTTGAATGCCTATATTGGTGCTGATTGGGTAGGAAATATTGATGAAAGGAAGAACAACTTTGGTTCAACCTTCCTTTTGGGAAATTTCTTGGTGTCCTAGGTCAAAAGGAAACAAGACTCCATTTATTTATCAACCGCTAAAGCAAAGTATATTGTAGCTGCCACTTGTTGCTCACAAATTCTCTAGATGAAGCAAACCTTGAAGGAAATTAAGGTAGAGTTGACTGATCCAATTCCAATAATATGTGATAATACTAGTGTCATCAACATCTCTAAGAATCTTGTCATGTAGTCAAAGACCAAGCACATTCCTATAAATTTCCATTTCCTAAGAGAACAAGTTGCAACTTGCTTTGTTCGACTTGAAAATGTTTCCACTAAAGACCAACTTGCAGACATATTTACTAAGCCACCTACAAGAGAACCCTTTAAACATCTCAGGCAACAAATATGAGTGGTGACTCCTCCTTCCCCATGACTCAATTATAATGGGTGTTGGCATATACTCAGTTTGTGAGATGAATTGAAGGGTAGGATGCAATGTTTTAGGGGGAGTTTTTAGGAGAATTATTTTCCATTGATGCCAATGGGGAGAAAATTACTAATTTCAAGGGAAAAAAATGATGCTGAAAACCATTCCTAGTTTTTAGGGGGAGCTTAGTTTAGTTCCATCAATGCCAAAAGGGGAGATTGTTGGACGATTGGCATTATATGAGTGGTTATTGGCACTTGGTTTGTTCGCATTGATGGAAACTGAACTAGCATTAAGGATAGAGGCAACAATTGTTGGCATTGAGGAGCATGCATTTTAGGGGGATTCCCATGGTTGTTGGAGTATTCTGTAGAGAATCATCAGAGTAGTAGACTTAGTGGAGAAGCCATAAAAAAATGACTATGCTAGCTGGGGGGTCCCAGACCTTGATGAGGATTATGTCTCAAGAGTTTAAAGTCATTTTCCAGGAAGAAAATGATCTCCAAGACTATGTCATACATACTCAAATGTAAATTTCTCTAAAAGATCTTTCCAATGATACGAAGGAGTCTATAAATGGCCTCTTGGGTCAAAGTTAGAGACAACCAAATTTGGGCCCATAAAAGTAAAAAAGCCTAGAACTTTGGAAGGTCTAGAATCTCGGAAGGTCTGAGCCCAAAGGTTTATTTAAAAGGGCCACATGGATATAGTGAGCCAGGGAAGAAGGAAGCACAGAACCCCAGAAACCTAGAATCCTAGAAGGTCAGAACCCTAAGGTTTTATTAAAAAGAATATGAGATTACAATGAGTTGGGGAAGTAGGAAGCCTGGATGACCTAGAAACCTAAAATCTCGTAACTTATTTTCAAGTAAATTCCTTATAAATTCTAAGGTTGCGGGAAGCATGGAATTACAAAGGAAATCACTCACAAAACCAAGGATGAATGAACCCTTTCTCTTTCCACGGACATGATACATGGAAACATATAATTGGTAGGAGATGATGTCAGCATGATACAATGCTGGACACGTAGCAAGAAATTTTGGTGTTTTCGGATACCCAAAGGCCCATTTATGGCGAACATGTGGATATATCATAGGTCAACACATGGCATGGATGACCTCAGCATGATGTAAACACAACAACAGAGAAAACTCGAAGGTTGGAAATCTTGTAACTTCTTTATAATTGTATTTTTAGAAAGTGTCGAGACTAGGAGCTTCAAGCATTGTGTTGGCACATGGTCATGTAATCTTGAGAATCAAGGGCATAGAATGTTTACACATGGAGATAGTTCCCTGATAGGACCGTGAAGGGCTTAACACCTAAGTTCTCTGCCAGTGGTCACACGACCCTGTCCTATGGTGAAAAATCAATAGGAGGTAAAGCAAAAGGGTTAGAGGCCAAGCTGGGAACCTTAGTGAGCCTATAAGAACGTGAGAATCACTATTACAAAAACTTATGGGATGTGGGGATCCGAGATTGAAACACAGAGGCGTATGAAGGATAAATGAGTCGACAACTAAGAGGAAATGCACGAAAAAGAGTTGGTGTTGCTGGAATAATGACTACTGTGGAGATTGTGAGTCAAGGCAACAAGGATCATGATTATGAAAAATGATTTAATGAGCCTGTCTTGAGCATAAGTAAGCCACCTATGATCTCCTGTGCATGCTTTATTGAATTGAATGAAGAAGAGAGCTTGAGGGACAAGAGTTATGATCACAATTCAGAGAAGCCATGCCAGAGTACATCTCGAGCTCTGTGAGAAATTAATAAGCATGGAAGAATCTCCTTGAGTGTGAAAGTTGACTCATATTTAATTCTCAACATGGAAAATCACTTAGGTGCCCATTCTTTGAAATGATTGTGCTGCAGCTGCAATCGTTGAGTAACTGAGTGGAGAAAATTTCTTAACATCCCATGCTCATATTTTAATATTGTCAGTGTGGAAAGTAGCCGCATGTTTTAGTAGTACGGAGATCAGTTCATAGAGTACACACTCAGGCAACATGAATGACAGGTTGATGATTGATAGAGATTGCATCATTCACTGTGTGATAGTGGAACAAAACCTAGGATTACATTTGAGCAATTGAGTGAATGTAGAATTGTTGAGAGAGCTTAAGAGAGTAGTGCTATGAGTGTGAAGGCAGAGTGAGTGAGCCAAGTGTTTAAATGAGATGCAGTGTCGTAGAGGGATAATATTAGAGCTTGAGGAGAAACAAGGAGCACAATTCAGAGGAGATATGTAGAGCTAAAGGCAAGAGGTTGGTATTGTAGTGAATTAGATTTATATTTCTGCTTATAGGTATTTGCCTCTATTTTCAGTTTGACAATTGTATGAAAAGTAAAATAGTATCTAGAGTAGGTTGTGGCATGCATTCATAAGAGGTTGGTGCCTCTTGACAAGTATTTGCTTGCTAATTTAAGGGGGTTGATGAGCCTCATCATTGGGTAACTACATGGACCTTAATTCACCTCCTAGCTTAGTCAAATCAACTCCTCTCACAATTTATTACATGTTTTGATTATATTTTGTTTAATTATATGAGTTAAAGTGAGATAATGTGCCTAGTGGATTAATGTGCATTAAATGCAGGCTTGTGAGAGAAAATCAAGGAATTTTGGAAAGATTAAGGTCTGAAACTTGAATGGGAAAAGGAAGAGAGATTGTAGGAGGTAAATCCTCCTCATTTATTCCTCCCTCAGTCGAATATTCCTCCATCAATCACGCCATCTCAGAGTACAAGCAACCAAGTCATGAAGATCAAAAGGAAGTCGAGCAAGTGATAGTTAAAGAGTTAGTTGATCTTAAGTTTGGGAGACAAGCCTCCCTATATTTAAGGAAGTCATTGCAGACTTCAATTGTATAAATAAAGAGGCCTAGAGACTCATTAGGATTCAAATTTTTGTTGTAAAAACACTAGTTGTTTTTGAGCTCCAGACTTGTGGAAGGCATTGCTATGTAATTTTCTGTTTTGATAATGAGAATGAGATTTTTCATTATCCAGTATTGAGTTAACTTAGAGGGGTAAAGATCTTGGGTTAGGGCCCAACCCTAGTAGCAAAGGCTCCTCTTCTTCTATCTATATGCTTATATTAGTTTCATAGATTCATGGTTAAATTGTCCTTAGAAGTATTTCATTGCAAGTAGTGTAGATTTGATTAGTTTGTTTATTAGTTTGCTTCCATTTAAGCTGTACTTCAGCAATAGGTTAGAAGGGATAAAAGGAACACCAAAAAGCTGTCGATAGGTCTCTTGGACTCACTTCCTTGTTCAAGGATCATGATTTGAGGAAAGGACCCCTATGCAGCCCCAAAAAGACAAATTTCTACTTTCTCATAGAATTTAGAGTTTACTGTGCTTGAACCAACATTTGATCAGCTTTCAAGTGTAGGGTTTAATTATCAATTCATCCATTTTTAGTCTTACAGTAGATCTCATCAATGATTCCATTTTATTCTACAATTTCCCTCATGCATGAAGTAGACAACTAGCTCATTAAACTCTGTTTGTCTAGCTTAGTGAAATTCTTCTTATTTACATGATTTTTGGGAAAATACCATTGTTTGATGCAGTGCAGGTGTTTCATAAGTAGAGAAAGATTTCATAGCAAGCAACCTCCTTCCAACTTCATCCATCCATAATCATTCCTTGCTTTCACCAAGACCTTCACCAATTTCATCATTTTACATGGAAACTTCTCCAAGCATGTTGAGCAAATCCAACCATCTCCCAACCTTGGTTTTGAGTTTTGAGTGATCCTAGGCATTTTCTCACTCCATTCCACCCACCAAACACCTTCCCTAAGCCTTCCATCACCTTCAACACCCATTTTTTTTTCTCTCGGCTGTATCTTGTAGAAATACAGGGAATCCTGTAGGTTTTTAGAACATCCTTTAGGTTTTCCTGTAGTGGCCTGTTTTGAGGCCGAATTGACAGAAAACCTCCAGGAAGATACACAAGTCACCTAAGGGTCTCCCAAACCTTCCAGCCATCCACCAACATCCCTAAACCACCTGCAACATAACCAAAAGAGATTAGCTTTCACAATTGTTTTTCCATAAAAAGAATCAAAAGAAAAAAACAGATTTATTTCAGTCCTTTACATGCACAATAGTGATGTTTGATGTTTTGAACTTTCATGCTTAGGACAGTAGCATTTCATACATGTTAGCTTGACATTCTTGTAAAGCATAGTTTCTCAGTAGTTAGTTAGGAAATGGTGTGTTTTTAGCATTGGATTTTAGTCCTTTTCCTTATTGCAATAGACAAGCTTTCTCCTAGAGTAGATTTCTCTTTTTTTCATCAGTAATCAAGCTTATTCTGAATCCATAGATGTCTAGCTTGAAAGCCCTAGTGGTCTCTCACCAGCTGAACATTGACAAAATGCAGAACCATCACTTTTACTTTTATATACAACACTGTCACCTCCAAGTTTGTACGAACCCCGGGTTGATACAGTAAAGCTAGTAGCCCCAGGAGTTGCAACATTCTTGCTGCAATACTAGCGCTCATCACTTTTTGGTGCCGTTTCTGGGGAGGTGTCTGAGTAATATGTGATTATTTCTTTCTTTCTTCCATTTATTGTTTCTAATATTCTGCTAGTAGTTTCATTTATGCAAAAGTAATTTAGTTTGCTTCCTTTTCCATTCTACATTCTTTGCTTTCCTTTCCATTCTGCAAGTAAGATTTCAATCAAGTAGTTAATTTTTCATTCAGTCAGTAGTTTTGATTCAGTTTACAATTTCAATTCTACAATTACTTTCAAAGTTTGAGAAAACACAAAACACAACAAAAACATTTTTTTAATGCCTCGTAGGAATAGGGATAACTTAGGGAAATCTTTGCCAAATACCTCCACTACTTCAAACAACCAACCTTCTCTCTTCTTCGGTGGCTCTGGACTAGAGGAACCCTTAGGTGAGCGACCAAACATATTTGAAGAACCTATAGGGGAAGAAGAAGAAGAAGAACCCATTCCTACTGAACGAATGGCTGAAAATAAAAATGTCAGAGGAAATAGGGAAAGAGTTGAGGGTGCCTTCCCCATCAGGGAAACCAATGGGGATACTAAGATGAAAAATATAAGACCCTCTACCCTTCCTCATTTCCATGGCCTGAACTTAGAAGATCTATACACTTTCTTAATTGAGTTTTCTATCATATGCCAAACCTATGACTACACCAATCGTGAGTAGAAGTTGAAACTATTCCCATCTACTCTCAAAGATGCAACTTTGTGCTCGTTCATGGGTTTATCTGGAAATAGCATCACAACTTGGGCTCAGATGCAGCAAGCCTTCAACAACAAGTATCGAGACTACTGTAGGTATAAAGACACTAAAGAGGAAATTTTTAGGATGAACTTAGGCAATGATGAAATCCTAGAAGATTATGAAGAAATATTTCAACTTAGCTACAAGAGGGCTAGGTGCACACTCGACCCTGAGTCACTGAAGTTGGTCCTGCTTAGAGGAGTAAGGGAAGATCTTTTGGACACCTTGAACTTGTTAGCAGGAGGGTATATCTACCAGTTACCCTATGAGGATATCAAGATTGTCTTCAGAAACCATTCTAGGGTAGCGAGGAAAAAGGGTAGGGGTAGTCAACCTATGGTTAGTCCATCCTCTTCCAATTCATCCATCAAGGGTGAAATTGGAAACATGCTGGAGGATTTCAAGAGTGAGAAGCTACAAACACTTGCCCTATAGATGGACACTATGCACATTAAGAGGAACCATGAGGAAGCAGAGAGAGCCTTAGCCATTTTCTACCCTAGATGCACCAGGAGGTACCCTAAGAATGAATGTCCATTGAATTCTATTGAAATATACTCAGTCTGTGAAGAAAACCACTCCACAGACAAGTGCCCTTCTTTAACTGGACTAAAATATGTATACCAAGGAGCTAAAGGGGTAGCTGAACAAGTTTGCTACATAAATCAAAGGAGACCTCATGGCCCTATGCCATAGCAACAGGGCATGCAAGGGTCATCCCATGCATATTACAACCCCAACCAGACCACATCCATACCTTCTTGGGGGGCCCTTTCTCATCCTTCCTGGGCTACACCTCCTCATTGGTACTTTGTACCTCAGTATCATTCCCAGCCAGCTAGCCAATTTTTTCAGCCATATGCTCTACCACAACCTCAATGGAATGCACCACCCCAGGGGTGGAGGCCCCCATACAAAAATCTTCTAGCTTTATTTCTTTCACCACCTACTCAACCACAGATTTTACACTCTGATCCACCTAAAAAACCCCAGATGCCTGCCCAGCCAAATCCAAACCCGAACAATAGACAGGCACAACAAGTATACAGTGGAGAGATATCCTATCCTCCTTATGGTGTGGAGATTCAGGAAATCAACCTGAGATCTGGGAGAGTACTCTCGGAAAACCAAACTCTACCTCCACCTAGGGAGTTTGAGGAGGAAAGAGAGGAAAGCATGCCTAAAGTAAATCCACCACCCTTTCCTAAGAGGTTAATCCACCCACTCCAAGCTACCTCAGAAGAGACTAAAATTCTAGGAGAATTGAAAAACCTATGTGTTAAAATTCCACTTCTCCAAGCTATTAAAGATGTACCTATTTACAACAAGTTGATTAAGGAGAAGTGCTTCAAGCATCTAGGGAGGTGAAGAAGAGATGCCCCTACCATTAGTGTCATTGGACAGCTATCCGACTTAATGCCAGGGCAGGTAATCTGTCCAAAGTATTTGGACCCTCGAAGCCCTATAGTATATGTGCACATCAATGGCACCATTTCCCCACACACTTTGATCGATATTGGGGCTGCCATTAATGTGATGACCAAGGACACCATGCTCAAGCTCAACCTCCAAGGTTCATTGAGAAAGACCACAACAGTTCTGCAACTTGCATACCGCTCCACAAGTGACCCTTGAGGCGATTGTGGAGGATGTGGTGGTCTCCATTGACTCTTGGGAATACCCTAAATATTTCCTAGTTCTCCAGCCTAAGGCTAAGCTTACTGGTTACCCTCTCATCCTTGGGAGGCCCTTGTTAGTCACTGCTGATGCCTACATTAGCTGTAGGGATGGAAATATGACCATAAAAAATGGGCATATGTCCAAGTAGTTAGTCCTATACCTTCCTGCTCAGCCATCTCTAGAACATGACTTACCTTGGTGGCTAGAAGAGGAGGAAGAAGATGAAGTTTATTCCACCCAGCTCTATACCTTAGAAACAATCATGGGAGGGGGACAACAAGATGAAGATGATTTTATTGAACACATACTCCAAAGTCCAACTTCCAGTACATTGTCCTTAGAAGAAGTAGTAAAGGAAACCCAAAAGAACCATCAGATTGATCTATGATTAGCCGATTCCAACAATATCTAAGTCAAAACTATCGAATTCGGCCTCGAGAGAACTTTAAAAATCAACCCATCTCTTTCTGTTCAACAAGAAGAAAAGTTGTGCAACCTGCTAAAGGAATACTTGGATGCCTTTGCTTGGAGTTACAAAGAAATGAAGGGAATGCACCCCTCAGTGTGTACTCACAAGATTTATATCAAAGGAGGTTGAAAGCCAGTTCGACAACCCCAAAGGAGGATGAATCCAACTCTTAAAGATATAGTCAAAGAACTACAAAAGCTGCTAGATGCATGATTCATTTACCCTATCTGAGATAGTGAGTGGGTCTCTTTGGTTCCAAAGAAAAATGGTAAATGGAGGATTTTTGTTGATTACAGGGAGTTAAAAAAAGCCACAAAGAAGGACCATTTCCCTCTACCTTTCATCCACCAAGTGCTAGATGGCCTGGTAGGGAAAAAGTTTTTTCTCTTTCCTAGATGGGTTCAACGGGTACAATCAAATCCAGATCAACTCGGAAGACCAGGATAAGACCAACTTCACTTATCCTCAGGTCACCTTTGCCTATAGGCCCCTTCCTTTTGGCCTATGCAATGCTCTTGCCACTTTCCAGAGAGCAGTCCTCAGTATCTTTTTCGAGTTAGTCCATGATGCGATAAAGATTTATATGGATGATTTTACACCTTATGGATGTGATTTCTAGGAGGATCTCTCCAACTTAGGTAAGGTGTTGCACATATGCATTGAAATGAACATGTTTCTCAGTCCCAAAAAATGTGAATTCTTGATGACTATAGGGACTGTGTTAGGTCATTCAATATCTCAGCGAGGACTGCAGGTGGACCTAAACAAAATAGCTATCATCCAAAGGGTCCCACCTCCACAAAAGCATAGAGATGTTAGAAGTTTCCTAGGGTCAGCTAGATACTATCGAAGGTTTATAAAAGACTTCAATAAGTTGGCTTCTCCTTTATTTGGGTTGTTGGCCAAAGACTCTGAGTTTGTATGGTCAAAAAGCTGTCAAGAGGCCCTGGACACCTTGAAGGACAAGTTAACCATTGCACCGATTCTTAGAGGCCCAAATTGGGCCCTTCCCTTTCATATACATGTTGATGCCTCACACAAAGCCATAGGAGAAGCCCTAGGTCAGATAGATGAAAAATTGCCTTATGGAATTTGCTTTATCAGTAAGAATCTGTCAAAGGCTGAACTGAAATACACAGTGACCGAAAAGGAGCTCCTGGCTGTTGTGCATTCATTGAACAAATTTAGGCATTATATTATAGGCTATCAAACATTTGTAAATACTGACCATGATGCAACAAATATTTTATGAATAAACCTGATGTGAATGCCCATATTATTAGATGGTTACTTTTATTACAATCGTTTGATTTAACTATTGTTGATAAGCCTAGAAAGGAAAATGTTTTTGCAGATTTTTTGTTGAGATTAACTTTTCCTGCAGGTGATGAGGGAATGGTTGACGATCATTTATCATATGTTGGACACCTAATCCTAAAGGGTTAGTGTGGAAGCCGAATGGACAAAGCAGTCCAAGAGACCTTGGGATGTGAATCCCAACGGTCACATAATGTACCATAAATATACATCATTTGTGAATAAAAAATGTACTGCATGATTTATCTTTCCCATTCTTTCTCGCTGTCCATGTTTATTTAACATGGTATCAGAGCCATGATGAGTGGCCTGTTTTCCCTGAGCAACTAATTTGAGTTGCCTTGAATAGTGCTGGCCCAGTCTTCATTACCTGAAGAATGCCTGCCTGCCTGCCTGAAGCTGCATACCTAATTTCTGAAGGAAACGCACAGGTCCCAGAAATAGTAATAACTCCTGCTGTCCTGAGAGATGCTCAGTCCTGAACGCTACTCTGACATTGACTGCACTATAAGCGTTTTTCATTCAACGCACGCTGCTGAGGGAGGTCGGAGCATTTCAATAATAGCGTTGTCTGCTACCCCTTCTGTTACACTCGCCGCACCTGTTACGCTGAGCTTTCTGGACAAGGTATGTAACGTTTGAAACTTGTGTATGGTATGAAACCTGCGTATTGCACCTGTGATGAAACATGCGTATTGCACCTGTGATGAAACCTGCGTGTGGCTAGCCCGAAATTAAGCGCCAAGCCAAGTCGAGGAGGAGGAGAGTATAGCGCACAACGTGTGTTCAAAATAAAAATATTGATGCCGAATCTGTAGCGTTCACCGTGTAGCGTTCCTTCTGTATTCAAAATAAAAGGATTGTGTGTAGCGTTCATTGTGGATCAGAGTTCATTGTGTAATGTTTAAAAGAACTTTCGAGTCCTTTTTTGAAGAGTTCATTGTGTAGCGTCTCGAAGCCAACCTTGTGAGGCAAATTGTCTCCCATACCTCTTTGCTCATTCCTGTCCGATATTCTTTAAACTGTCTGTATCCATCTGACTTCAGAAGTTCTCTGCTGTCCACGAGAATCTACAATGCGATGGTGGTGGAACTAAAGATAAAACAAAACTCAAAATATACATAAAAAAAAGCTTGTGAACGTTTGAAATGGAAAGGGTATAAAGCCCTTTACAAACAACAAACATCGAACACTTCTCTATTTCATCTTCATTTCCATGCTCTCTTATGTAGTCTGGGTTTTCTACATTGGAGTGGTTTATTGCAGTTCTATTTCTTTGGTCCGTGGCATGGCCATGCCTGTTTATTGGTTTTTACAGTCCTTTTTGAGTATCAGGAGCGGTCACCATTGAGGGACAAAATGAGATGAGGAAATTATGACAATCGTTTTTGCGGGTAAACTTCGTTGCAGAAATCGTTTGGAGGCATCTCAGGCATTGTGAAGACCCAAAACTCTTTATTCTATGTTTCTCGTTTGAGGTGACAGTCAGTCGTGTATACTCTCTCCAGGTTTATTTCTAGTGCATTGTTAAATACATACAATTCTTTGTCTAGAGAGTTAAAACACTTGTGCATTGAATCTTTGGTATATATGGAGCGTGAGTTATATGGTTCATGTGATGGAAGATAGTTGGTTTATATGCACACATTTCCTCCATACCAAGCTCGCATTGAACAATCTCCAACATTCTTGTGCGTTGAAGTTATATATGTGCCTTGGTGCAGTGTTGAATGTACTACTCTCTGCATACATTAGTTGCGAAGGTCGTTTGAATAATGTGGCAATATCTGCAATGTGTTATGTTGTGAATGCGTTGGTTAATTCCTGAACATTGGTTGGATGATGTGCACACTGATGCGTTGACATTTTTCGTGCATCCTTGTACATTGAAATCTGAATGGAGGTGTATTGGAGCAGCGTTGTACCTGACGGCTTTTTGAGTGACCTGTAGACCAGAGACTGCCTCTCATAGGTTTGTCCGATGCGTTGAGTACTTCTTCAGATTGCAGTAGGCCGACAACTCAAGCTGCACCTATGCTATGACTTCGGTGTGGATTTATTGCTGGTGCGCAGTCAAAACGGTGACCAAGTTTAACGTATATTGTTGGTGCCCATAGATCTGTTGGTGAGCTATCGTAAAGGAACCGTTCCCGTGTGTTTGGATGACCGCTTGGAGAACTGCTCATAGAAGCGTGGAGGCGTCGATTGAAGAGGCGGGTCCTTGTTGAGGCTTTGTGTCAACCTTTGTTTTTTCTCTCAGTATCTCCGAAACGTGTATTTTAAGCTAGCCATAGTGGAACCCCATGCTAATTCGGCCTTATCCATCAGATCTCCAATTGTGTAGCTGTCATATGGTATTATCTGGTTTGGCCAGATTGTGATGTTTCAAAATTGAACCAGAAATAATAATATTCCCCTGTGACATCAACGGCGAAGGCGAAAGCAAATTAATTTGAATGAAAGGCTGACGGATTGGACCTTAGGTGAAATCGACCTGCGCAGCATGAGTTTGGTGATGTAGATCGGAAGGCCGAGAGCTAAAAAGTGAGAGGACTGTTTCTCTGCCGTTGTAATTTTTTGCCAACATTTGTGGGAAGCCCATTACTCTTAAATTTATTCCAAAAGAGTTACATGCAGCAGAAAAAATATTGCCCATGAACGAGGATGCAAGTTATTAATATTGGAAGGCTTGAAGTCCGAGGACCTTTCTTACACCATCATAGCAATTGGCTGGAATAGCACCACCGTGGAGCAGATGCATAGTCGTATGACGAGCTTTTCAATTTCATAGGCTGTTGGAATTCAGGATCTGAGCTGCTAGTGGGCATTATTGGCTTATCAATGTTTTATCTGCATTAATCACAATTTCTCCATCTGGTGGATTCATCTGGTTTTGTATCACAATCCAGATTCACAGTTATTATTGGAGTTTATGGAGACTTGTACGAGTGCTTCTTTTAGTGGTACTGAGATCCTGTTATTATGCAACAATTAAAATTTAATATTACAGATATTCAGTCCTGCTCAAGCCTGTTATGGCTCGTATTTTTTATGCTAAAGGTTTCCCCTTTTAATGTGAAGTGCGTTGGAACTTGGTGTAGCTGGTAGTTAATTGTCTTACAAACCATATGACTGAAAGAAGCAAATAAGATTTTTGCAATAGCAATCATTATCAATTTTCATTCCTTTTTCTTTAAGGAGGCTGTGGACAGAGTAGTTGTTGCTGCCTCAGTTGTGTTTTTTAAGTGACATTGAAGAAAAATGGCCAGACTTGAAGATGCATTAAAGTTATTGAATATCCTAATTCATTCCATTGTTGATGATATGGTCAAAGTTAACAAAGAAACTCTCTTTGATATCCAAACCTCTCTGCAAACTGCACATGAGAATATTGAGTTTTTACAGCTTGAGACAAAGCTGCAGCAAGAAGAACTACAACAATGGAGTCATCTTTCTGAACCTGTTTCTATTCAGAAGATTGAAATAGACTCCCATAAACAGCAAGTCAATAATGTTCCTGTTCATTTAAATAAAGCAGCAGTTTTACATGCAGATGCAGAAGTTCAGTCTGCACTTCCCAAGCCCATCATCAGACCTTGGGAACAACTTGTCCACGACAAGCACAGAACTGGTCTTGGATATGACAAGGACTTGTCCTTTCATATTCCAGACTACTCAAAACCCATTCAGTTTCAAAGTGCTTGTTTCATTAATGATAGTTCACCTACTCCTCATGACAGTTCAGCTTCAGCTGTTCCAGACTCTGCTGCTCTTCCACAACAGCAACAACAACAATAGATCGTGAAATGCCAACACTGTGATCGTGTTGGCCATATGAAATATCACTGTTTTGATCTTCATCCATGTAAGCACTGCCATAAAACTAGCCATTCTTCAAACATATGCTTCAGAAACAAACGTCCTGTAAGAACAAAGATTCATCTAGGATGGATCGCTTCTTGGCAATGGGCATCAACAACCAAGAAGATATTTCAAACACATGTCAGAACTTGTTCCAGAATATTGAACAGTCTTGCTGTTGAGTTTTCTCCATCCTCTCACCTTGTATCTGAGAGGGGGGAAATGATGGTCATCTACAAGCTTCAAAGCCACATCAAGCGAGCCTGAGCCACAACCTGCCACACCAGCTTCAGAGTTGTAGCCAGAGACAAAGATGCCTGAACATGCCTTCAGTTGGTGATCTGGGACACTTCCTCTAGCAGAAGACTTTAGCTCCTTGCCAGTTTTGGAAGAGTTCCGGGAACAAAATTGAGGACACTTCCTCTAGTAGAAGACTTCATCTTCTTGCCATATTTGGAAGAGTTCCAGGAATTGCATAAGCATTCCAAAGTTGTTGGTCATCCTTAAACCATCACAGGTTGAGACTTCCCTTTTCAGATTGAAGTTTTACCTTTTATGTGGGGTGAGGCCTCCCTTTTATGGTTGAAGGTTTCCCTCTTTAAAACAATAGGATCACTTCCTCTAGCAGAAGACTTACAACTTCTTGCGAATTTTGGAAGAGTTCCGGGAACTGCACTAAGCGTTCCAGTGTTGGTGGCTATCCTTAAACCACCGCCCTTTTTTACCAACATTTCATAGAGCACATTCAGCCTAGTGCTGCCATGCATTATTGCACATTTTGTATTACAGCTCTTTCTTGGACTCATACATAACCCTTCGGATTAAGGGGGGGAATGTTGGACACCTAATCCTAAAGGGTTAGCGTGGAAGCCAAATGGACAAGCAGTCCAAGGGACCTTGGGATGTGAATCCCAACGGTCACATAATGTACCATAAATATACATCATTTGTGAATAAAAAATGTACTGCATGATTTATCTTTCCCATTCTTTCTCGCTGGCCATGTCTGTTTAACAAGCACCTATTTTCCATTTCAATTCTCTCTCCATGGTTTGGTGACATAGAAAACTATTTGGTATCTGCACAGTTCCCATCGAATTTGTACTCCAAAGAGAAAAGCAAGATTGTGAGGAAGAGTTCCCCCTTCACTTGGATTGGGGGGGACCTCTTCAAACTAGGCTCGGATCAAATTCTGAGATGATGTGTCAAGGAGGAGGAAGTCTTTGACATTCTTATGACCTGTCATGATGGGCCTTGTGGAGGTCACTTTGCAACAAAGAGGACAACATTTAAAGTGTTACAAGATGGTTATTATTGGCCCACTCTTCATCAGGATGCGAAAAGATATACTATTCAGTGTGATCGATGCCAAAGAATGGGAAAACCTACTCCAAGAGATGAAATGCCTCTGCAGCCTCAAGTGACTTTTGAGCCATTTGACAAGTGGGGCATGAAATTCATTGGCAATATTGACCCTCCTTCCAAGAAAAAGCAGTATATCATTGTATTCATTGACTATCTAACTGAGGGGGATGAAACCAAGGCATTCAAGGTAGCAACAGAGGAGAAGGTGGCTGAGTTCTTAAGGGAGAATGTATTTTACAAGTTTGGGTACCATAGAGAAGTGGTTAGTGGTCAAGGAAGCCAGTTTACCTCCAACATGATTGAAGACTTGCTAAGCCAGCACAAGATCAAGCATAGAACCTCCACTCCCTATCATCCACAAGCTAATGGGCAAGTGGAGGTGACCAACAGAGCGCTAGAGGGAATCCTGACCAAAGTGGTTAGCAGTAGCAGGAAAGATTGGGTAGATAGACTAGTTGAGGCCACCTGGGCCTATAATATTACCTAGAAGACCACCACTAGATTCACACCTTATGAGCTGGTCTACGGGAAAAATGCCTTGATGTCCATTGAATTTGAGTATAATACATTGAGGATGGCAGCCCAACTAGATCTAGATCTCAGCTGTGCAAAAAAAGATAGATTGCTCCAGTTGAATGGTTTAGATGAGTTCAGAATGGAGGCCCTCCTACACACAGAGGTAACTCAAATTCAAAGGGATATCTAGCATGATAAGAACATCAAGGATAAACAATTTCAAGAAGGTGATTGGACTTTTTTATATGATTCCAGATATAAAGACTTTAAGGGAAAGTTAAGGACAATATGATTACGGCCTTATGTTATAGAGAGATGTCATGATAATGGTTCAATGCAGATCAGAACCATAGATGTAGAGGCCATTCCTTTACTTGTTAATGGGCACATATTGAAAGTTTACAGAAGGCCATTGTCAACGCAAGAGTTCATTGATGGTATCAATAAAAAAATGCTGGTGGTGGAGCAAGCCTTAGCTCCTACCTCATCAAGTCACTGAGAGAAAAGAAAAAAGAGAAAAAATAAGGAGACTCAAGTGAAAACTTCCATGAGGCGCTTGATTCCCACTAGTGGGTTGAAAACCTCTTAGGGCGGCCCAATGGTGTCAAAAAAAAGAAAAGAAAAGAGAAATTAAAAGATCTCTGGGTGAAAGCCTCTCTTGAGGTGCCCAGTGCAAGCAGCTAGGATGAATACCTCTTGGAGGAAGACTAGTTGTTTTAAAAATAAAAAATAAAAAAAATAGAAAAGAAAAAATCATGAAAAATTGTTTGCAGGTCAGCAGGAGGAAGATCAGAGATCAAAGGAGAATCAAAAGGGACCTTTTCCACTCATATTTTTATTTCTCCATCCATTATCCTTCATCATTCCACCATTCCTCACATTTTTTTCTCTCATTTGCCTCAGTTTGCAAGGGTACTGTGTTTTCTACAGGATTCCCTGTAAACCTACAGGATCCCCTGAAAACCTACAGGATGATCCTATAGGAATTACATTGGCTTGGGAATCCTATAGGAAGTAACCCTAGGGCAAGGAAATGACCTGTCCATGTTAAAAAATTAAAATATCTACATCACCACAAATTATGCCTCTCTTCACCTTGACCAACTCTGCATTCATCATTAAAAAAATTAGTTTTCAAAAAAAATTACAGTCTTCAAGAAAAAACATGAGACAGAGAGCAAAGGGGAACAACACTTGAAGGTTATTTCTCATTATTCACACACCTCTAGACCTCTTCTCTATCCATGGTCATCATCATTAGGTCCCAGCGGTAGAAATGATTAAATTTTTTGAGGGAGAAGCATCGACTGGACATCCTGAAGGAAATCCTATAGCAGCCTATCCCACAGAATAAAAATCATAAGTTGCAGCAAGTTTCCAACATGGATATCCAAGGGAAGAAGAAGCACCAGAGCAACAACAACACCATCGTCTTCAACACCAGGTACGTGCACATCAAGAAAATCATCTAAGGACAATATAAAAAAGGAAAAAAAAAGAAAAAGGGAGAAATCACATGCAACCAACATACAACAAGCACTTCATTTATTCAACAAAATGCAGTAAGGTATTGTCACCACAGGTAAGTATCTTGCTTCACTCTCTCATTTGCATAATGTAATGAAATATGTAAAGGTTGTGAGCGAGTTGGTTTATAAGCGAAAGGTGGCCAGTTAACTTGGCCACCTTCGTTCAGTCAACAAGGACAAAACAATTAGTCCTCACACATGTGGTAACAATCAAGTCAAAGAAAAGGAGGATGAGGTCAAAAGCAATTAAGACAACAGATGCCCGAAGTGGGAGTTGATTACGAGGTGAAAGGAATGATGATGTGGTAGTGGGGACCAATGGTCCAAAAATAGAAATTCGTACCTCGGATGCCAGCACACCACCTCACTCAACTCAATCATAAGAGGAAATAAACGTTGATCCCCATGCACTCATGAATTCATCTTCTTGAGGCTCACTCTAGCAAAGTCACACTCATCCCCAAGCAACCTACAAAAGAGAAAAACTTCATTTTTCCCTGCGCAGGACTCCCTACAGGATCATATGGGAAATCCTACATGATCACATAGGAATCCTACAAGATATAGTTAGGTAGTCTACAGGATTGGCAGAGAGAAATTTCAGAGGGGAAAACATAGGGGTTGGCTACATCAAGCACTATGAGGAGGTAGGATTTACATTACCTCCCATTTTTCCAAGTAAAAAGAATAGAAAAATCTCCTAGTTTGATGAAATTGATAGCTGTATAAGGGAATTGTATCCACAAAAATTTCAGTCCCATTTCCTCCTCCATTAAAATTTTTCATCTCTTCTCCTCAAATTCACCAGAAAAAATGTCAGGGGGGGTTTAATAGAAGGGAGCCCATTAACACTGTAAGGATTCACCAACACCCCCCTGTGCAAAAAATATTCACAAGGCATAATTGGATGGCATACTTTGAGAAATTCAGGGAGTATGATGATGAAGTAGCCCGAGATTTTTCTCTCTCCCTCATTTCACTGACCAGAACACATACATGGATGCAGATTTCCATGTCCAAGGGAGTAGAGGACATTGGTCACGTGGAGGAGAAGCTCAAAGACATGGGCAGAGAAATAAGTAGCTTGAGGGATAGAGAAGCCATAATGAAAACTCATATGGAGACAGAAAATGCATGGTTGAAAGGACAACTGCAAGAAAGAGAGAATCAATTGGCATCCATGGCCAGTCTATCTTTGGAAGCAATCCAGTGCAGGATGCTGGCTAAGTCCTATGCCTTATACCTTAAGGAACAACGGCTGCAGTTCCAAATCAAGATGCTAGCACAGAGAGGCACTATGCCATTCCAGGATTATAGACAGTTCATTGATCTCTATGATCAAAGTACATTAGAGGATAGGGATAACATGTCTGAGTTCTACTTGCGTAACATGACCTTGACAGATCTGAATGTATAGGACCCTAATGAAAAGCTAGGGGATTTACAGTTGATGGCTTTGGCATCATGGATGAACCATGAGGAAGCAAGGGCTACAGAAATGAAGAAGATATTGGCAAGGAACAAACAAAGCCTCTCATGATAAGAGCTGAGCATTCTAATCCAATGGCTATCATCCGCACACAAAATTTAATTGCATATGATCCTCACTTGCACCCAAGTATCTTGCTACCCAAGAGCAGGCAATTACACATTTTGAGGATATATTCAAGCTATTAGGGGATGACATCATGCAAGATTTCCAAAGGAGATGGAATACTTTGCCATACAGTTTGAAAATCAGAGATAACCATTCTCCTTAAAGGATGAGAGAAGCACTGAACTGGACACCCATGTACAAACAAAGCATCCAAAGGCTCAAAGTCAATTGGATTGGCTTGAGACTCATTCCACCACTACTCTTGGGGATGTTAGAAGGAAGGAAGGAAGAGGAAGAAAGAAAGTAGTGGGAGGAGGTAGAAAGGAAGGTATGATTCTATGCACAAGAAGAAGAAACCACAGTAGAAGCATGGGATGTCAAGGAGGCCACTAGAGCTATGTAAGACATGGATATTGATTGAGTTTCTCAGAGGATGAGAAACACTTTCAGTAGGGGGTGATGATGAGCCTCATCATTGGGTAACTATATGGACCTTAATTCACCTCGTAGCTTAGTCAAATCAACTCTTCTCACACTTTATTACACGTTTTGATTATATTTTGTTTAATGAGATGAGTTAAAGTGAGATATTGTGCCTAGTGGACTAATGCACATTAAATGCAAGCTTGTGAGAGAAAATAAAGGAATTTTGGCAAGATTAAGGTCTAAAACTCGAATGGGACAAGGAAGAGAGGTTGTATGAGGTAAATCCTCCTCATTTACTCCTCCCTCATTCAAATATTTCTCCATCAATCACACCAGATCAGAGTACAAGTAACCAAGTCATGAAGATCAAAAGGCAGCCAAGCAAATGATAGTTAAAGAGTTAGTTCATCTCGAGTTTTGGAACTGAGCTTCCCTAGATTTAAGGAAGTCATTGGAGACTTTAGTTGTATAAATAAATAGGCCTAGAGACTCATTAGGATTCAAATTTTTGTTGTAAAAACACTAGTTATTTTTGAGCTCTAGACTTGTGGAAGGCATTGCTATGTAATTTTCTGTTTTGATAATGAGAATGAGATTTTTCATGATCCAGTATTGAGTTAACTCAGAGGGCTGAAGCTCTTAGGTTAGGGCCAAACCCTAGCAGCAAAGGCTCCTCTTATTGTATCTGTATTATTAAATTAGTTTCATAGATTCATGGTTAAATTGTCCTTAGAAGTATTTCATTGGAAGTAGTGTAGATTTGATTAGTTTGTTTATTAGTTTGCTTCCATTTTTGCTTTATTTCAACAGTAGGTTAGAATGGATAAAAGGAACACCAAAAAGCTGTCAATAGGTGTCTTGGCCTCACTTCCTTGTTCAGGGATCATGATTTGAGGAAAGGACCCCTATGCAGCCCCAAAAAGACAAATTTCTACTTTCTCATAGAATTTAGAGTTTACTGTGCTTGAACCAACATTTGATCAGCTTCCAATTGTAGGATTTAATTACCATTTCCTCCATTTTCAGTCTTATAGTAGATCTAATTAATGATTCCATTTTATTCTGCAATTTCCCTCATGCATGAAGTAGATAGCTAGCTCATTAAACTCTATTTTTCTAGCTTAGTGAAATTCTTCTTGTTAACATGATTTTTGGGAAAATACCATTGTTTGATGCAGTGTAGGTGTTTCATAAGTAGAGAAATATTTCATAGCAAGAAACCTCCTTCCAACTTCATCCATCCATAATCATTCCTTGCTTTCACCAAGACCTTCACCAATTTCATCATTTTACATGAAAACTTCTCCAAGCATGTTGAGCAAATCCAACCATCTCCCAACCTTGGTTTTGTGTTTTGAGTGATCCTAGGCATTTTATCACTCCATTCCACCCACCAAACACCTTCCCTAAGCCTTCCATCACCTTCAACACCCATCATTTTTATCTTGGCTGTATCTTGTAGAAATACAGGGAATCCTGTAGGTTTTTAGGACATCCTTTAGGTTTTCCTGTAGTGGCCTGTTTTGAGGCCGAATTGACAAAAAACATCCAGGAAGATACACAAGTCACCTAAGGGTCTCCGAAACCTTCCAACCATCCACCAACATCCCTAAGCCACCTGCCACATAACCAAAAAGAGATTAGCTTTCACAATTGTTTTTCCATAAAAAGAATAAAAAGAAAAAAACAGATTTATTTAAGTCCTTTACATGCATAGTAGAGATGTTTGATGTTTTGATATTTCATGCTTAGTACAGTAACATTTCATAAATGTTAGCTTGGCATTCTTGTAAAGCGTAGTTTCTCAGTAGTTAGTTAGGAAATGGTGTGTTTTTAGCATTGGATTTCAGTCCTTTTCCTTATTGTAGTAGACAAGATTTCTCCTAGAGTAGATTTCTCTTTCTTTCAATAGTAATCAAGCTTCTTTTGAATCCATAGAAGTCTGTCTTGAAAACCCTAGTGGTATCTCACCAACTGAACAGTGAAAAAAGGCAGAACCATCACTTTTACTTGTGTATACAACATTGTCACCTCCAAGTTTGTATGAACCCGGGTTGATAAAGTAAAGCTGGTAGCCCTAGGAGTTACAACATTCTTGTTGCAATACTGGTGCTTATCAGGGGTTGGATCCTCCTATGAGTGGGTTCTCACAAACAAACTGATGTGATTAAGTATGTGCTTAACTTACATCATAACAATTAACATATTGGTGGTTTTCTCCCTTTGGGTTTCGATGTAAAAAATACCTGTGTCAATATGTGTGCTACTCATTTGATGGATTTTGTGCACATGTGAATGTCTTATATTTCTACTCATGTTTACTATAGTATGAATACTCTCTCAAGTAATTAACCTAAGTGAAAATAACTAAAGATTTATACTTTAAGATATAAGAACCTCATCATTACTGATTTAATCACCTCTCAGTGATTCCTTATTTCAATATGCTTTGCTCCTGGTGAATCCAAGTCTCCATATATTTGTATCGAATTTTTGATACCACATCCTTGGTGACTGTTTCAACCCATACAAAGAATTTTTTAACCTTCATACCAGTTCTTTCTTACCCTTCACTCCAAATATTTCAAGTTGCTTCATGTAGATCTCTTCTTCCAGTTCGCCATGAAGAAATGTTGTCTTCACATGCATATATTCTTCTTCAAAATAAAAATTAGCAGCAATAGATAGAAGTAATATAATAGGAGCTAACTTGGAAACATGAGAAGAAATATCACCAAAATCAATTCCCGATACTTGGGAATAACCTTTTGCTCAGGGAAAATTTTAAGAACCCCCCCTAAATTTACATGTATAATAAATGGGTGAATCTCCATGGTATATAGGAAAAATGGAAGGTGATTTTATCAATAATATGTTATGTATATATAATTTTTTGGCGAATCTCTCACCAGGCATGGCGAATATTTTACTCAATTATAAAATCTTGTGTTTATTGAATACAAAAATTAAATCATTACATTTCTTTAAAATATCTTTTGAAATCAAAATTACCGAAATTACATATTGATAATCTAGTGGGTGTAAGATAAAATTCACTCGTGTCATTCACAGAAAGCATGAGAAAAAAACTAATACTATATATAAAACCAAGAGAAATTCAAATTCATCACTTTTAGGGACCTTGTAACCCCCCTGCCAATACACAAGTATGTTCCTATTTGCAGTTAGAAAAATTACCCAAATTACAATCTGTTTACTCTAGCCTATGTTGGAAAGTTATAGAAGGATGACTAGTGCAATCAATCCATTCCTAGCCCTGGATTTGTTTCAGTTTAAAACAGAAGTATACAAATATACTTGTCCAATGTCTATGCTTTAACCATTCACCTTAAGATGTTTTTACAATATAATTTCCTAAGTCTATTTAATATCTTCATTATCATAAAAACTAACCTATATATCCCTTTGAGCACTTGGTAGACCCAGAATTAAGATGGATCTAAGATGATAGAATTTCCCCTTTAAATAGTCTATGCTCAAATGAATACCATGGTATTATCAATACCATGGGTTATCATAAACTGGTAGACCCAGAATTAAGATGGATCTAAGATGATAGAATTTCCCCTTTAAATAGTCTATGCTCAAATGAATAACATGGTATTATCAATACCATGGGTTATCATAAACGTGGAGCCTAAAAATTACTATTAGTAATTTATAAAAATTAATAAAATTAATAGTTGATTTTTATTTTATTTTTTATTTTAGCCAAGCTAAAATGTTTAACATGCATTAAATTACAACATCCATTTTTACTCTTATCCACCAAGCCCCGAGAGGGATCAAATATTTTTTCACTCTATGCTAGTTTGCATATCACGATATTTGATACCTCTCGGGGGTTAGTAGATCCAGAGTAACGATGGATCTATGTTGGTTTAATTCCCCCATTTAAATAGGCTACATTCCAGGTGAATACCATGGGTCAATACCATGTGCCATTTTGGTGAATACCATGGGTCAATACCATGTGCCATTTTTATTTTTATTAATACTAATATTAGGGTTAATAATGTCTTTTTTTGCATTGTATTAACAACAATCTAGTCCATGGTATTTGTTCCATAGTATTTTGCCCATAGGTTTCACCTAAATATAACACATTTTTTGAGTGTTCCTAAATATAAGGTGACTTATGGAATAAATATAAAAAAATGTTTTATTTGTTTACCATACCTCTCATTGATTTATATTTTTATTAATTTACCATACCTCTTTTACAAATATGGTATTTGCCCCATGGGATTCACTTAAATAAAACTTTTTCTTATGCCTTCATAAATAGAACGAGGGTTATGGACTAAATATAAAAAGAGGTCTTATTTATTTACCATACGTCTAGTTTATTTATATTTTTATTTATTTACCATACCTTTTGAGTAAGTATAAAAATATGTTTTTATTTATTTACCATACCTCCACTTATATTTTTATTTGTTTACACCCTTGCATGTATATAAGGTGACTTTTGGAGTAAATATAAAAAATGTTTTATTTATTTACCGCACTTCTCATTTATTTATATTTTTATTAATTTACCATACCTCTTGTATAAATATGGTATTTGGCCCATGGGAATCACTTAAATAAAACCTATTCTTGAAAATGGGCGAATGGATTCACTTAAATAAAACCTATTCTTGAAAATGGGCGAATGGAAGGTTGTAACTCCTAATTTCAAGGGCTAAATTTACCTTTTTTACCCTCTCCCTTAAAATAAGGTGGGCTATTTGAGGTGATTTTTGAAAATGTACTATGATACAAAATATTCGCCCATTAAAAATTTAAAACCCCTTAATTTCACCAAAGGGCGAACATTCGCCCCTAAAATTATCCTTGATTGGTGCCAAGAATCTGTTGAGATATCTTCGTGGCACAATCACTCATGGGTTGAGATACACTTCCGAAGATGTGAGACTACTTAGGTATACTGATGCTGATTAGGTAGGTAGTGTGGTGGATTGAAAGAGCACTTCCGAGTGCTGTTTCTCTTTGGGATCTGCCTCAATATCCTAGATGAGTAGGAAGCAAAAGTCGGTGGCTTTTGTAGGTTTTAACCCCGAAAAGAAATTACCTGCATATGAATTCTAAAACACATAAAATAAACAATGCGAGAGCATAACACATAAAACAAATATACACAGAGATTTTCCCCTAGATCCCCAAACCGGGACTACCAACTTGATTTTTCATTATATTCCTTTCAATGTTATAATACATATTTATACATGTCGAAGCATCGAATACCATGGACCGAAAACCGTCGCGTCCAAAACCATGGACTGAAAACCATCACGTCCAAAAAGCATGTGCGAAAATAATGCACAAACCATAGGTGGGTCCGCCTAATATAACATAGGGTCCAAAACCAAAAATTTTCGGGGCACTGCCCCGAACCCCATAAAGTGGGTTTATGGGTATGCCTCAAACCCAATGTGACCCCCCCTCTAACCCCCTGGTTAACTACGTGGGCTAGTCATGGAAATAATATAACAGAACCCAATGTTCTCCCACTTGTTGTTTTCTTTCCACAGGGGGCCACAAGAGATCTTAGTCATTTATCCAACCCTGCAACGCCCATTGTTTCTCTACACCAAGAGAACTTCTCAGAGCTCACAGATTTTGTCAATGCATCTGCAATATTCTTCAAAATGTCCACCTTTACTAGCAACACTTTTTTGTCTTCTATCATGTCCCTCACAAAGTGAAGCGAAAGAATGCACCCGAGTCAATCAACCATGCCTCATGATATACATGTGTACTTGAAGAAGCCATGTACACATCCCCACCTTCATCTGAGGTGGTTTTCTCCTTTTCAGAAGGAGCATCATCTGATCCCTTTCCTTTATCAGGTGCTTTAGATTTACAGTCCCTTTTGTAGTGCCCTTCCTTTCCGCATTTCCAACACACCACATTTACAGGTTTTCCTGGAGATTTAGATCTCCCACTCGATGATTTTTTTTTTTTTTTTGGGACCGTCCTCGTACAGGCAAGGCATAACCATTCTGGCTCTCCATATTTTTCCGTCTCATCTACTCCATCAGCAAGGCTGAGACTATTTCATCAAACTGAAAGGCAGTTGCATTACTACCTATTGCAGTAACCAGAATATCCCACGAATCTGGTAGAGAACACAACAAATTGATGCACTTATCTTCATCTGAAATTTTAATATCAACAAATGCTAGCTAACTTACCACAATATTAAATGCATTCAGATGCTCTGTCACCGAGTCTCCATCTTTCATCCTCAGGTTATACAGCTTTTTCCACAGGAACAGTTTATTCACCAGAGACTTAGATTGGTACAAAGTCCCGAACTTGTCCCACAAAGCCTTCACCATAGCTTCCCCTGATACATCTAGCAATATTGAATCTAAGACACACAATCGTATTGTGCTCTTTGCCTTCCGATCCAACTTCTTCCATTCTTCATTGGACACTCCCATTGGTTTAGTACCCAGATCTACTGCAATCCACTGATCCTTATCCACCAACAAATCCTCCATCTTGAGTTTCCACAACTCAAAACTTTGACCATTAAATTTCTCGATCTCTATCTTTACACTGCTTGCCATGTTCTTTCACTAGGAGAATCGATGTCGTAGATGTCCCATTGAACAGGGTCTACCACAGGCCTGAGCAAAACCCTCAGCAACAAAGGCGTCCCCTTGAATCCAAAACAGCTTCGATACCAAATGTAGGCTTTAACCCCATACAGAAATTACCTGCATACAAATTCTAAAACACAGAAAATAAACGATGCGAGCACATAACACATAAAACAAATATACACAAAGATTTTCCCTTGGATCCCAAAACCGGGACTATCAGTTTTTTTTTTCATTATATTCCTTTTAATGTTACAATACATATTTATACATGCCAAAGCATCCAATACCATGGACCGAAAATCATCGCGTCCAAAACCATGGACCGAAAACCATCGCGTCCAAAAAACATGTGTGAAAATCATGCACAAAACCATAGGGGGGTCCACCCAACCTAACATAGGGTCAAAAACCAAAATATTCCAGGGCGCTACCCCAGACCCATAAAGTGGGGTTACGGGTACACCTCAAACCCCATGTGACCCCCCCTCTAACCCCTCGGTTAACTACGTGGGCTAGTCATGGAAAGAATATAACACAACCCAAAAACTTTGAGGACCACCGAGGCAGAGTACGTTGCTACTAGCATGGCCTCCTGTGAGGCAGTCTGGTTGTGAAAGCTCTTCAGTGAGCTGTTTGGATTTACATTGGATACCACCATGATTCTGTGTGACAACTAGAGCGGGACCATTTATCAGAGAATCCAGTATTTCATGATTTCTTCAAGCATATCGATATCAGGTACCACTATATTCGAGATATGGTGCAACGAGGAGAAATAAGACTCCAACATATCAATACAGATGAACAGGTCGCCGACATTTTGACAAAGCCCCTAGGAAAGGTCAAATTACCGACTTTTTGAGAACGACTTGGTGTTGTTCAGAGACCCTCTTATGAGGGTCAAGTATGATGTATTGAGCTCTGGGAGCTTCGAGGTACTTCTTGGAGTGACATGTGACCACAGGGTGACTCACCATCCCCTGATGGTGCACCATGTACTAGATATGTATCACTATATCTACTGTACTCCCTATGCTAGGATGACCTCCATTGATATGGGATCAGTGAGAGTGGTTCACACTTTAACACTGACATTGGGTCAGTGGAGGATGGTATGATACATCCTTGATCATTTCTTCTTCTTCATAGTTCGAGCAGAGAAGATCAGAGCAAAGAAAAGTAAAGAAAAGCATAGAAGAGTGGGGTCAAGTTGTACAGGAGAGTGCATTTGATGGATGGATAGCAGTGACAGTCTGACAAATTGCAGATGAAGTTCTCCCTAGTTGAGAGGGAGTGTTAAAATTGGCAAGTAGGGCCAAACTCCATGTGGATCAACTTATTTATGGCTTCTGATATTTTTCCTAGATTCCTTTCATCGATAGGTGTAGGATTGATCTAAAGATCATCCGATTCTAATAAGTATTTATGGAGATATGAATTTATTTTGATTATGGACAAATTGTCTGTAAAAATTTCTGTTTTCCCACCCCGGTTTTCAGTTTCTCCTTATTTCTGACATGTAGTTAAATGCCATTTCCCATAACCATACATTCAACAAGCTGAAAAAAATAAATTTGCTGAAAACACAAATTCTGGAAATTTTACAGAATGCTGGAAATTGCAGAAATAAAAATCAGCGGTAATAAACAGCCATTAAAACACATTAAAACACTGATATTTTTGGTCAATGTGACCCTGGAAAAACCCCCTACAACTCTTGGGGAAAACCAGTTTGAGAGCTCTTCTTTATTTCTGAAAAATGTTTTTTTACAGCAAGAAAATTTCAGCAAAAATTACAGCAAAATAATTTTTTTTTTTCAGCAAGCAAACTTATCCGTTTTC
>APFE030020430.1:196929-290971 GCA_000404065.3 Pinus taeda | reverse complement strand
AACCTATCCTCCACCCTCAATCCCAATGACATCCTGCTGTCCTAAAACTGAAAAATAGCACTGCTGTAGTAAAGATAAAACTCGCTGTTTATGAAAAATCAGCTTGCTGGAATTTTCTGAGTGAAAAATCAACAGTCGTAATGTTTCTCTTTTGCTGTCCCAAACTGCCCTTCAGCACTCAAACTCTGATACCATGTAAAAATTTCTGTTTTCCCACCCCGGTTTTCAGTTTCTCCTTATTTCTCCTATGTAGATAAATTCCCTTTCCCATAACCATACATTCAACAAGCTGAAAAAAATAAATTTGCTGAAAACACAAATTCTGGAAATTTTACAGAATGTTGGAAATTGCAGAAATAAAAATCAGCAGCAATAAACAGCCATTAAAACACATTAAAACACTGATATTTTTTGTCAACGTGACCCTGGAAAAACCCCCTACAACTCTTGGGGAAAACCAGTTTGAGAGCTCTTCTTTATTTCTGAAAAATGTCTTTTTAGAGTAAGAGAAATATTCAACAAAAATCAGCAAGCAAACTTTTACAACTTATCTCAGCCTTGCTGAAACTCAACGTTGCTGAAAAACTTCCCTGCTGAAACTTCGCTGTTGTTACTCCATGCTGAAACTCCGCTGCTGATACTCTGCAGCTCACTGTCCAGAAATCTCCTTTGCTCTCTTGCTCTCCTTCTCTCAATCTGCTCATGAAAGAATTGAATCGAATGTGATCTTTTCCTCCTTTTCCTCCCTTAATATAACTCCAAGTGACTTTTGGATGATCCAAGTGACTTTTGGGTGATCTCTAAATCCAATGGCTGAAATAGATTTAGATCAATGGCTGAGATTAAATGCACATTTAAATCTCACTTTCTATTTTTTGATTCACCCCACTTTAATAAAGACCCACTTAGTCATTTATTTCCAAAGTCACTTTTCCTTTCTAATTTTTCATTGACTTTATAAAAGTCACTTTAAAATTAGACTTAGTAACTTTATCACTTAAAGTCACTTTTAAATTAGATTTTAACTTTATAAAAATTATAAAGTCACTTTAGGAGAAAAATTAAAATCTTTTGGACACTTTTCCCTAGGCCAAAGATCAAAGCCTAAGGGAACCACCTGTCCTCCGGTACCAAATTTCAACATTGTCAAGGTCGGCCAACAAACTTATGTAGTCTCAGAAGCCCAACAATCATGTCTATCCAACCTCAATGTTTGCATATAAATACAAGGAGCATTCTCCTCATTTGGACAATTCAATTCACTCATCTTCTCTCTCCCTCTCCTACACATAAAAGGAGCATCTCTCTCTCTCTCTCTCTCTCACGTGTGGCTAAAAGGAAGATGCAGAAAGAAGGATGCTAGGGCAGCAGGTCATCTCTTTGACCAACGTTGACCAAGCATTGACCTTCTAGAAGTGCGGATTGGGTGTGGTTGCCTCTCCTAGGCAGGCTGCAATTTTTGGCATGAAATCGAGGTGATATGACCTCTGGTTTGACCGGTGTTGACTGCCCTAGTTTAGGGCTGCAAGTTGACTTTAGAAATCTACAGATTGACTGAACTTTTGGGGCTGTTCAAGGGCTATTTCTTCAGGCTGTTCGAGGACAAGTTGACCGGAAATTGACCAAGTATTTTAGAGGTCAATTTCAGCTAGTTTGACCAAGTTTGACTTTGCTGATCTATGGTTTGATGTTGCTGATATAAAATTAAAGAATTCAAATTTTGTACTATTTCTCCCTACTAAACTATTGAAGATAAAAGAAAATTTGATCAAAGGGTTTCCTCGCATTGGGGTTTGTCCCTAGCTAGCCACCACATCTTGTGTCTCTTGTCTTGGCTTGTTTTCTGTTGATCATTTAATGTTCTATTTGAACTTTACTTAATGTATATGTGATTGCTAATCTGTGGCTAATAAGAATAAAATAAGTAAACTGCTCTAAGCATAGAACATACCATAATTTAATAAATCCAAATGTAGAAAACGAAAACTTAGCTAGGGAGAAGCAGGTGGATATCAAGGAAGGCTTCTTGTGTGAGAAAATTGAATGCTTATAGTAATCTATAATCTGTTTAAGCTTTTATGAATGGATAAATCAGTGGAGTCGCCACCCAAACAGGAAACTAACCCAAATGTCCAGGTGCTAAAGTGCAAATAGGGAAGTTAATAAGGCGATAAGAAGATTAGTGAGATATAAAAGACAAATGCGGTGTCTGATCGATCAAGAGGATGAAAATGTATAAGAGGATTATAAATAATAATGAGAATGTCGTCAACGCCAAGGTCCAAAAAAATGGTCCTCGGCAATGCCGCCAAAAATTGTTGTCACCCGAATTGTACAGACACCGCAATAACACTCAGGTCGGGGGCTGTCACCCTGATCCCCGACCTCTTTGTTATATATGTCTCCCAATAACAAACTATGGGGGATAGTCCCTGTCGAAATGAGACGAAGGAAAACAAGTTGGGAACCAACTTGCCTGGGAGACAGAGTTGAGTGGTTGAACCACTTGGTAAAAATTTAGCAAGATTAATGATTTGATTAGATTTAGAGTTTGAGACCGATGCTTTAAGGAAAAAATAATTTTTTCTTATTATAAATTATGACCAAGTAATTGGATGGACAACCATTGCTTGTATGATTAGCTAACATATACACTTATGCAAATCCTAAGGTCTACGTGTGATGCAAGGATCTTGGTTAATTTTAATTATATGCCTAGTCTAGATGTAACCTTCCCTTACCTAATTTGAAGCTAGGCTCCAAGGTAGGTTATGGGAAGGAGGCCAATAGGAAGTAGGCAAAGGCCTGATTAACGATACCTTCTGTTAGGCTCTTATCATCCAATGCCTTCGGCATTGCAGAGACTATAGCTCTAATGATAGAAATATCACTGTGTTAACCACTAAAGACTTGTTAATCCCCTCAAGCTAGGTGAGAAGGGTGTCCCTATGTTTATATCAACCAAGCATATGCTTGGAGGTAAGTTTTAATGCAACTAGTTCCTAGAATGCTTGTGCAATGATGATGAGTGAAATTATCTTGAGTTAAACTCCATCATGATGAGCCTGAACATCAGGAATACCAGAGACCAATTTCTTCAATTTCAAAAGTGCATCATAGTGAATATGTGTTAGCCTGCAGTGCCATAATTCAAATGATTGGTATTATAGGAGTGGTCTTCCAGTGACCCTATAGAGTCCTTCAGATCTCAATCCTAGTGTGAAGGCATCCCTCATAGGTGAATCGACAGGCCAAGTTAGAAATTTACCCTTAATGAAGGCAACCCTCATCCCTTTATCTTCTAGTGCAGATATAGATACCAGATTCTTCATTAATCCTGGTACATACATAAGATCATGCAACAAAACCGATTTTCCAAAATTCAACTGAAACTTGACGGACCCAAATCCTTTACCAAGATGAGTAGAGTTGACTTGAATAATGATCTTTAGTTTAGTCTCCCTCTCTACTAGATTAGAGAGGACTTCCTTATAACCAGAGAAATGATGAGTTTCCCCACTATCAACTAGCCAACTATCTTGCAAACATGGTGGAGAAGAACTAGTAAGAGTGGAAATGAGGATGTATTCAGATTTATTTACAACATTACTTTCATACCTATGAGCCATTGACTTCTTTTTAGGATGATGAGCTACTTCACGATCACTTGAGGAGTATCCCTTTCTTTTGTCATCTTTTCTATTACAGTTATTCCATTGATAGTATTTTCTTCTTTTGTTATTGTAATTTCCTCTAGTGTTGTAGTGTGGCCTCTTTCCTATCTCAGGACAATCTTGTGCATAATGACCCTTTTTTTTTTACAATCGAATCATTCAACATGAGATGTCGATCTGTCATTCCTTCTTTTTGTATTTCGAGAAGGAGGCTTCCTTGATGAACCTCTTCTTGTCTTCTTCCTTTTACCATGAGTGATGTATGCAACATGCTCTCCCTCTTCATGCTTTTGAATCCTTCCTCTTTCTATCATCCTAGATTCTTCTTGAGTGAGTTTTCCAACAATCTCATCATATGATGAAAGGACATTACTGTTGTTGATAGTAGTAATGAAGGTTTTCCAAATAGGAGGGAGACCTTTAAGAGTCACAACTACTAGCTCCCTATCAGGTACATTTTCTCCAACCCTCTACAATTGATCTCTAAAACGAGAGAATGTAGGATTGGGAAGCTTCTCCTTTGTTCATCTTAACTTCCTTGAGTTGATCTTTCAAGGTGATGATATCATTCAGGTTGTTGACTTCATACATGTTGGTTATCTTGTCATACATATCTTTAGACTTTCTTAAATTCCCAACATAAGCAAGTAAATGATCTTGTAAACCATTAGTTATAATTTTCTTTTCTTTAAACTAACCTTTCTTGTGAATGTTCTTGAGAGAAGCGGAAGCATTTTCTGGAGGCTCGGGCATCATTGTTGTCCGCTATGATTACCAATCTGACTTTCCATGCAGCAAAATTTAATGCATCACCCAACTTTTCACTCTCCTTGAAGGTAGAGGATGGCATCTTGACGTTGAATAGGCAATCTTATTTCTAAAGGAGAGGGCTTCAAAGCTTGTCTTTTCTTAGGCTTGTCTTTCACCTTAGCTCTGATACCATGTTAAATTTTCTCATTGTTTTATGTTGTATCAATTACTTTAGCCCAATTTATCTTTTCATAATTATTAGCAAAATAATCAATCATAAATGTCATTGAAGAAAGAAAAATATATGCAGTGATAGGGAAGACAACAACACAACCATAAGAGACAGTAGATTGGTCCAAGACCAGGGAAAACCCCACAAGGGGGAAACATTTTCAAATCTTCTTCTTTAGTAGATTGTCATAAAAAGATTTCAGTAGTGAGTACAATGAGCCCAATACATATGATTTGTAGAGATAATAATAATAAAGATCTACATATCTGTTATAGTATTAGAGAGAAACACAAATCTACCAGATCACTAAAGTTAATTGAATTGAAGATATCAAATCTTAGATCTGAACTCTCATCACCTTTATCATGACTAATCGTGTGCGACTGAAACTCCTTGGTCGCTCTCTCTGTCCCTGTATGCCAGCGGTTGTGACTGCAAGGTCACTCTCAATAGGTCTTGATGCAAGCAACTTTGGCACTGAACAACTAAAACCCAAAGTCTCTCCCTTACTATTGTTGTGTGAGTGATCGAGATGGCAGGTTCACTCACTCACTAATGTTGTGAGAGCGACCAGGGACCAAAACCTTTCGATATGCCTTTGAACCCAGATTCACTCTCATTGAACTATCTCCGAGCAACCAAAGAGCTAGATTCACTCTCTGTCCTACTTTGTGCCTACGACCGTGGATGAAAAACTTTTGTTCTGTGCCAGTGACTGAGATCCAGAAAACCCTAACCCAGAGCAAACCTTTCACCTGTAATTTCGGACCCTGTCCGAACTTCTTCCGATGAACCTATGCGATCCAAACCAAAATAGAAGAATTGAAACATGTCTTGATCAAGTGTGTTGAAATGAACTTGAGGTTGATTCCTTTTGTAGGATTTCTTGAGGGTTTACTTGGTGTTCAGATTGACCCAAGCAGTTACCCAAGTGGTTAGGGCCAACCTACTCCATAATGAATGAATGAATAAAATAATTCAAAAACTTAACTTCCGCTTAACCAAATTAGGTGATATTTGGGTCGATTTTGGTCCTCTCAAAAAGAGGAATTTAATGAAAGCATCATCTTGGTCATCTAAGTTGTTCAATGTGGAATTTGACCCTAGTTGCAAAAATTAACAGTAATATATAGAGATCAAAACAAAAACACATAAAGAAGGAGGCTCTAAATGTTCTCTACAACAAAACATCACTAGTCACTACTACGAAACAAGGCAAGATCATCTGGCTCAGACTCTGAATCAGATTCAGATGGGGAAACCTGTGGCTCCTCCTCACTACTGCTCCAAAAACCAACTTCAACTCTTCACAAACTCCTCACAATTTCTCACACAAATGTAATGAGATAGGTGTGAATAAATGTGAAGGGGTTAGGCCACTTTTATTAGCTTGGGAGAGGAGTAGAGGCATTAAGAAAAAAAACCAAAAAAAAAATGAGTTTAAATTCCAAGTTGTTGTTGTTTTTCCTCATGGACTAGCTTGATTGACTTAATACCACCTTAAGATGTGCTAAGATGAACCAACCAGTCCGTTATCGAACAGGCCGAATCGATGTCCGACTCGGCCAGTTCAGTAATGGAACAACTGTCAGGCCAGTTTTTCTACCTAGCCAACCAGGGAAGGGGTCTAGCTCAGTGAGCCAAGCCGAATCAGATTCAAACCGACCTAGTTTTAAAACACTGTTGCCTGACTAGCTCGACTTCACACGGTGTCTGGTACATAGATAGTGGGGCATCATTTCATATAACAAGATTTAGAAAGTAATTCTCCAATTATAAGGAGGAGGACATCAGGTTCCATATTCATATGGGTAACAAATCCAAGTGCACTCCCATAGCACGAGAAATTTCTCTATTTCAGAGGGAGAATGACAAGCATATACTTATCCATGATGTGTTGCATGTGCCATCCTTAAGGATGAATTTGATCTCTGTATCAATCCTTGAGGAAAAATGATACGATGTCATATTTAGAGGGGCTAGAGTGTTATTATAACACAAGGATTGGAGGTCACCTACAGTAGTTGGGTGAGGAGTCGTTGGTTATACAAGTTATATATGTGCACACCCAAGGAACTAGTTATCAACATCATTTCAAGAGACCAGGGAAGCTATGGTATAAGAGGATGGGCCATATTCAGCATGGAGCAATTAAAATGCTTCATGAGATAGTGAAAAGTGTTCTCGAGGTGAGCATAGAGCATGATGATGTGTGTAGAGGATGTGTGTTGGGGAAGTTTGTGAAAGCATCTTTTTCAAGGAGAGATAGTAGATTGCAGGGGATTCTAGGCCTTGTACATTCATACATATGTGGGCCAATGTCAACAAAGTCTCTTAGAGTGCATGAGTACTTTTTTAACTCTATCGATGATTTCTCTAGGAAGACTTGGATCTATTTATTTAAGATCAAGGATGAGGTCTTTAGTCACTTTCAATAGTTTAAGTCTCTAGTTGAGAATGTGACAAGCAGAAAGATCCAAATTCTTTGATTAGACAATGAAGGAGAGTACACCAGTAAGGAGTTCCAAGAGTTTTGTATCAGGGAAGGAATCGGGAGAGAGTGGACGGTTTCTTACAACCCATAGCAGAGTGGAGTTTCTAAGAGGAACAACCTATCTATTTTGGAGGCAGTTAGAGCTATGTTGTATGACCAGGATGTCCCACATTATTTACGGGTTGAGGCATGTTATAAAATGATGCATATTCAGAACAAGGTACCACATAAAGCGTTGGGCAAGATGACTCTCGAGGAGGATTTTACCACGAAAAAGCCAAATGTCAATCACTTTAGGATATTGGGTTACCTAGTGTACTGTTACATTCCATGGGAAACATGTTTGAAGTTAGATTAGACTGCAGAACAAGCTTACTTTGTTGGTTACAGTGAAACCTCAAAGGCATATAAAATATACATCCTAAGGGACATGAGTAATATTTTCAAGAAGGATGTAAAGTTAAAGGAGAAAAAGGCATACAAAAGTTCCATAGAGTTCACAGTAGTTTAATATCAGAGTGAAAATCCAACAGAAGCCCCCAGAGTTTAGAAGCAGAATCAGGGGAAACAACAGAGTACAAGTTCAGGTGTAAGTACTCTTGAGACTTCATAGAGTATGGAGAAGCAAATGCAATAAATCGAGGAGATGCATCAAGAGGACATGGAGGTTTATATTCCTAAATCCATTGTTGGGAGGAGGAATCGGGAGGTTCAGACTACCCTCAGGGATGCCCAGGAGTGTGTGGAGACTCCTAGGATGGGCAAGAGAGAGTGGAGACAACTAGAGAAGTACATTGGCTACATGGCATTGTTTAGTCAGTTGGTAAATAGTGAGGCTTCCAACTATCATGAGGTCGCACAACAACATGTGTGGCAAGATGAAATTGTTGAGGAATATTCATCGATCATGCAGAACAATGTTTGGTAGGTTATACAGAGGCCTACAGACAGGGCAGTGTTTGTCTCAAACTGGATCTACAAGATCAAGCACAGTGCATATGGCAGCATCGAGAAATACAAAGCTAAGTTTGTGGCCAAGGGGTTCTCTTAGAAGGAGCGAATAGATTATGAGGATACTTTTTCTCTTGTGGTCAAGTACACTTTTATACAAGTCATGGTATCATTAGTAGCACAAATGGGATGGAAGATCCATCAAATGGATGTCAAGAAAATGTTTCTGAATGGTGAACTAGAGGAGGAGGTGTACATAGAACAACCAGAGGCTTTGTGGCACACAACAAAGATACCCACATGTGCAAGTTGAAGAGAGCTTTATACAAACTCAAGCAAGATCCCAGGGCGTGTGATGAGTGCATTGATAGATACTTGCGGGCATAGGGTTTGTGAAGAGTGAGGCAAACACAAACTTATACTACTTGGTATTTGGGAGAGATGTTCTCATTCTTGTCCTATATGTGAACGAATTTTTCTTGACAGGTTCACTAGGGCTCATTAAAGAGTATAAGAGGGACCTTGCAGCAATATTTGAGATGAAGTATTTGGGGCTCATGCATTGTTTTCTAGGCATGGAGGTATGGCAAACAAATGGAAAGATTTTCCTTGGTTAAGGGAAATGTTTCATAGATATCTTGAGGATATTTTGGACTGGGGATTGTAGGGCCATGTCTACTCCCATGGTCATGCATTGGAGGAAGATAGATGCATCCAGGGAAAATGAGATTGACCCCACCTTATATAGGCAGTTGATAGGATCTTCTGTGTATATGGTCAACAATAGGCCAGACATATTCTATGCAGTAAGCTCTCCCAACCGGTTCATGGTGGAACCAAAGGGAGTGCATTAAACAATGAAAAAACATGTGTTGAGGTATTTGCATGGCACAGTCGAATATGGGATCAAATATGATTGAGGTGATGGTGTCAGGTTGGTTGGATATACTGACGTTGACTGGGCAAGAAACACAATATATTAGAAAATCACTTCATGGTGTTGCTTCAACATGGGATTAGAAGTTGTTTCTTGGTATAGTAGGAAGAAAAAGTCTGTGGCACTGAGTTTAGTCAAGGCAGAGGACATAATAGTGAGCATGGCTACATGCAAGGTCATATGGCTTAAGAAGCTACTAGTATCCTTGTTTGGTTAGAGGATATATACTAAAGTGATACATTGTGACAATCATAGCTGCATCAGGTTGTTAGAGAATCTAGTGTTCATGACAGGCTCAAACTTATATATATCGAATAGCACTTCATTAGGGCTTGTGTGAAGTGTAGGATTGTCCAGCTACAATATGTACCTACAAATGAGCAAGTAGCAGATATTCTGACAAATACTATGGGGAAGGTGAGGTTCATCTTCTTAGAGACAAGTTGGGTGTTATGTTGGGTGTTATGCAAAACACCTTCCTCTCTAAGAGGGAGTTTTGGTTTATGTAGCTCGGACAAGTGCTTTAGTCTCAGATTGTGTCTATGAGGTGAAGGAACACACTTTCTCTAATATGTAGAAAGGGTTTCATGAGAAAAGGCCTTTATTAGATTTAATTAAGTAGTTAATTAATTTTCCTAATTCTAACTTAGGGAAATAAGCTTAATTAATCAGTATTAACTAGGGTAATTCGATTTACCTCTAGAGACTTTCAGAAAGGTGACTTGATGGGGTCAACATGATTTTGGCCATCGATTGTGATTAAATCATGGCCATTGATTCATCAACAAGAGATTATAAGAGGAAATCAGAGGGCATATGGAGAACACATTGAGACACAAAATTGCAATGATAGCAAGGGCGGAAAGGCAATATAGGGACATCAACAACAGGGGTTTCAACAAAGCTTTCTGGAGAATTCTTCACAGATATTTTCAAGGATTGGATATCGATTTTTCTCCAAAGAGAGGTTGATTTTCCAATAACACGAGTTGTTAGTTTTTGTAGCATTGGATGTGCTATATACTTGAAATTTTGTGGAGATGATAGAACGCATGAGATGTCCAAAACCCATAAATTGTTTATGGAAATTCGGCCTAGAAATGAATTAATTAGATTATTAACCAGTTTTTAAATATTTCCTAAGTCTAAAATTAGGGAATATGGTTAATTAATAAAAATTAATTAAGTCAAGGTGTGAATGATCTAGAAAGTCACATGAATCAACTTCAAGTTTGTTGGAAATATTGAGGGGGGGGGGGGGGGGGGGAGGTTGAATCAGTAATTTATTTTTCAATTATTAATTTTATCAGTTAAAAACATTGATATTTGGAACATAGAAATAGATAACATGAATACATGCTTTTATTAATGCGATATTTGAAATAAATCAAGTACAATATATAATTTCAATTAGTTTCCAAGCACCAACTTGGACTCTTTGTGAGGCTCCAACCTCCAGAGCATCAACTCTATCTTGTCAAGGCACCAACCTTGAATTTAGGAGCACCAACTCCCAGGACACCAATCCTTTCAATTCTGAGGCACCAACCTCAAGGGCTCCAACCCTCTGCTATAAACAATCAGGATTTGTTTGGTTGTAATTCTCTGCTCCCAACCCTATTGGGCCTATGACTTACTTCTTTCCTCCTGTTCCTTCCATTTCTACCAGAGCTTCGGCTTCCTTTATTTTCTTACAGTTTGTCAGTTACCCTAAACTTTCCTTGTTCTCTATTTTATATTCCCGATACCCCTGACCTTTGGCTTCCTTTCTCTCCTATCTCTTCGGCTTCCTCAATGCTTGCTTGATCTTTCAGCTTCCTCTACGCTCACTCTTTGGCTTCCTCTATCTAATATACATTAATTGTTCACGGAAACCATATAAGAGAGACTATAGCCATATAGAGGTCCCACATGCCACATCATCATTTTATCACAATTGTCGCGTCTGGAGGTTTTCACATAACATAGCTGATTCCCAACTGTAGATGGAGTGGACGCGATATGGTATTTAAACAATTATTAATAAGTCCATCAGGTCCATACCCTTATCGCAATCCCCGAATTAACATTCCTTTGTACATTGTGATTATCGCGGATGCGACATTGGATTAAGCCATGCTATAATGGTGTAGTCGGGTCTGCAATTATATCGCAATTGGTGGATTTCAATGTGGAAAAACTTTAACAAGGCTTGCGATATTGCGACGGATGTGATATTACAATAGGGCATGTTATAACGTAGCAGCGGGTCCACATATGTATCACAATCAGCATTTTAATGTGGCAAGGCTTTAAAGAGGCTTGTGATATGGCAGATACAATGTAACTTTAAAGTGTATTACAATGGAATCCTCGAGCTTGTGTATTGTATCGCATCTATATAATATCTATATATATATATATATATATATAATCCTCCATTCTTAACTTTGGTTAATGCAGACTTAACCCATAACCCTTTATCCCCTTTAATTCTATTATAACCCTCATATAATGGGAATATACACAAACACACTGGAACTTGCATTTTTTCTCTTTTCCATAGCCTTGGCGTGTTTATCGATGCTCACCTTTATCAGGCTCATTCTCCACCATAGATTAACTTACGCTAGATCCAATGGCTATTAGAGATTTTGGGTGGACAAATAGCATGGAGAATACCCGCCTGATAAAGTGGTTTTCTCTCTCCACCCTCGTGCTACGTGTCGCTCGATTAATGCAATTGAGCGCTCTCCTCTAAATACCACATACCACCTAGCGACTGCCCGAAAACCACTGCCACTACTACAAAGCTGCCTTTTGGAATATAACCATGTGCATTCACTCTTCATCCATCTTCTTGATTTCTGCCGATATTATATACTCCTCCGCTCTTTTGACTCCTCTGTTAACTTCTTTGGCATATATTACATGCGATACTCCCGATATGGCTCCTCCTCAATCTCCTGCTCTTAAACTTACTTGGCTTTCCTATGGCTTCTGATACCGCTCCAATACATCTTCTCTGCTTTGATACCTCTGCTCTAATAGCTCCTATGACTTCTGATATTCTCTCCAATGGCTTGACTGTCTTGGCTTTGCTCTAGTTTCTGCTCATGGCTTCTTGCTCCTATTTATTCACAGATATGCTCTACTTCTCCTTGGCCTCACATCATTGTTTACTCATCCAGAATATTTCCATATTGACATCAATGACAATCTAGGTCAACAATCTCCCCCTTTGTTATTGATGGCAATATTCTTCTTCTCTCCCCCTTTGACATCAATGGCAAAGGAGTGCTCAGGTTCTCCCCCTATCGAACTGCTCCCTCTGTCCTACAGCATCTTTATGAATCAAATTAAATGATGCTAAAGAGATAACTCCCATATTTCAACGAAGATGTTCAAATGCTTATCGAGGAAGAGGTTTTGTGTAAATATCAACTATCTACTCCTTAGTATTGATATATTCCAAGATGATGTTTTGTTCAGCTACTTGTTCATGAAGGAAATGATACTTGGTTGGTATATGTTTGGTCTTTGAGCGCATCACTAGATTTTTGTTGAGGCTGATCACACTTGTGTTATCACAATAGATGGTAGTTGGTTGATTTGTACCTATGTTGACATCTTTTAGAGCTTCCTTCATCCATAGTATTTGAGTACAACAATCTGCGGCAGCTATATACTCGACCTCAGTTGTAGATAGTGATATTGATGTCTATTCTTTGTTGAGCCAATATACTAAACAATCTCCCAGGAAGAATGCATTTCCACTAGTACTTTTCCGATCATCGACATTTCCGACCCAATCAACATTGATGTATGCAGTCAAAGTAAGATTTGATCTCTTAGGGTACCAGAGCCCAAAATTAGGAGTTCCTTTCAGGTATCTGAGAATTCTTTTCATAGCCAACAAATGGGATTGTTTAGGAGCTGATTAAAATCTTCCCACCATTCCCACTGCTTGCATAATGTTGGGTCTCATAGAAGTTAAGTACAAAATGGCTCCAATTATTGACCTGTAATGAGTTGCATCTACTGGAGGGGAGTCATCATTTTTGCTCAATTTGCAACTTGTGGTTATAGGTGTCCTTATCGGTGCACAGTCTTCCATTCCATATCTTTTAAGCATGTCTTTAAGACATTTGGCTTGAGATATAAACATGCCTGTTGTGGTTTGAGATAATTGTAGTCCAAGGAAGTGAGATAACTCTTCTATCATTGACATCTCGAACTCTTTTGACATATTTTGAGAAAACTCATGGCTCATCTCATCATTATTACTAGCAAAAATTAGATTATCAACATAAAAAAGTGTGACTAGTAACTTATCCTCATCTTTCTTTATGTAGAGATTACTTCCTGCCACCCCCTTCTTGAAGCCTTGTTGTCGTAGATAGTGATCCAATCTTGCATACTAAGCTCTAAGAGCTTGTTTCAACCCATAAAATTCCTTTTCCAACTTGCAAACAAAGTCTTTTCCTTCTTTTAGATTAAACCCTTATGGTTGCTCCACGTAGACTTCTTCCTTGAGTTCCCCATTCAGAAATGTTGATTTTACGTCCATTTGATAGATTTTGAATCCTTTTGAGCAAGAAAATGCTAAGAACATCCTAATAGCTTCCATATGAGCTATTGGTGCAAATGTTTCTTCAAAGTCAATTCCTTCAATATGTGAATAGCCTTTACAAACAAGCCTTGCCTTGTTTCTGATGATTTTTCCATCTTCATTCATTTTGTTCTTAAACACCCACTTGGTTCCTATAATGGTTTTGTCCTATGGACGAGGTACTAGCTCCCATGTCTCATTCTTCTCAATTTGATACATTTCTTCTTCCATGGCTTTTACCCAATGAGGATCCTTACTTGATTGAGTAAATGTTTCTGGTTCTATCATGGATAGAAGAGCAATATCATTTTTATTTGGTGTATTTGACATACTTCTTCAATTTTGCATCCCTTCATCTATATTTCCAATAATCTACTCTTCCGGGTGATATTTTTGGAGAAGTTTCATCTTTGAAGGAGTTTGAGATGTTTCTTTTTCCTTGGGTATTTCTTGATTCTTTCCTTCTTCTATAGGTTCTTCTTATTCAATGAGAGGATCAACTTCATGTTCTTCAATTTCTTTCTATGGAAGGCACCAATCTTCACATCAATGCTTTCCACCATTTTCCGTAGTCAGTTATTGTAGCACTTGTAGGCTTTGCTTCGTGTAGAATATCCAAGGAAGATCCCTTTGTTAACCCGAGAATCAAACTTTCCTTGTGAGCCATCATTGATTTTTATGAAGCACTTGCTTCCAAAAATCTTGAAATATTTTACTGAAGCAGGTCTTCCTTTCCATAATTCATAAGGAGTCTTTTCATTATTTGGTCTTAATTGAGTTTGGTTCAGGGTATAAACAACTGTCCCAACTGCTTCTCTCCAGAATTTTGGCTGTAAGTCAGCTGCTATCAACATTGTTCTAGCCATTTCTTGAACTGTTCGGTTTCTTCTTTCAACTACCCAATTTTGCTTGGGTTTTCTGGCAGTAGAGAGTTCTCTTTAATTCCATGTATTTTATAGATATCATTATATTCTTTTGATGTGAATTCTCCCCCTCTATCTGTTCTGAGGCACTTAATCTTTGAATCCTTTTCATTTTCTACAAGAGCTTTAAGATTCTTAAAACACTCAAATTCTTTGGATTTATATTTTATAAAATATATCCACATCATTCTAGTATAGTCATCAACAAATAGAGTAAAGTACCTTTCTCCTTAGAGTGCTAGAGTTCTAGTTGGTCCACATAAATCAGCATGGACGATCTCCAAAGGCTTTGATGTAGAAAACTACTTGGTCTTGTGGCTAGTTCTGGTTTGCTTTCCATGTTGACATGGACCACATATTCCTTGATTCTGTTTGAATAACTTTCAAATGTCTCTTACTGCTTTAATCTTGATGATATTTATCAAGTTATCAAAGCTTGTATGTCCAAGTCGCTTGTGCCACAACCAAATTTCATCTGTTTGACTTAAGTAGCATTTGTCTTCTTAAATCTTGTTTAGAATGTAGATGTTGTCTAGTGTTATGACCCCTTTTGCCACAAGTTCCCCTCAGGAAGAGTTCCTTATTTCATAGTCTTCGGTGCTAAAGACAACATTATGTCCTTGATCACAGATTTGGCTAACACTCAGGAGGTTGTGTTTGAGCCTGTTTACTAGCAAATCATTTTGAGCTTTTCCTTTTCCATTAATAAGAGTAACAATTCCTTTTCTAGCAATTTTGGTAGATCCACTTCCAAATGATACATTTCCTTCCTTTTTGTTCAATGAGACGAACTTCCTTTTGTCCCCTATCATGTGTTTGGAGCACCCACTATCCACAAACCAATGATTTTCATCATTTTGAGCACATAGAGCTAGGCCACATTTATTTGTGTTGGGATTCTCACTTCTTGCTTTTCCTCTTTCGAGTGGGCAATTTTGTTCTTTGTGTCCATTATTGCTACATAATGAGCAAATCAGATCAAATTTGGCCAAGGGATCAAAAGAATTGTAGGTTTGTATTTGTCCTTGCCCTTTGGGTCCATATGGTTTGTTTATTTGATCCTTCAGTTTTGATGTGTCTTTCGTACAAGCCATGCAATGTATAGCTTGATGACCAAAATTTTTACAATGAAAACAATGCCCAAAAAATATAGTTGTGTACTTGTTAGTTTTGTACCTGTTGTAATAGCCATGATTTGAATCAACATTTTTCCTTGGAGTTAGTCCCACTTTATTCTTTGGATTTGAGATGGGCCTTTGATGAAATACTGTTTTGTATCTATTGTAACATCCATGATTCGAATCAACATTCTTCCTTGGAGTTACTCTCTCTTCATTATTTAGATCTAGGATGAGCCTTTGATGAAATAATCTTTCTTCTTTTGGGTTGCTAGAAAGTACATCATTATAGCTTTTCACATTATTCTTAGCACTTGATGATTCTCCTTTAAAACCTATTCCAGATTTGTTGTGTTGAGGTTTTTGATTATTTAAGATAATGTCAAGTATTTGAGATCTTTTTCAACCCTTTTTAACTTACTCCAATTCCTTCCTCAGAGATACTATTTCAGCTTCATGTTCTTTTCAAGTTTCTTCTTTTTCTTTTAGCTTATTTTTCAAGAGATCTTCCCTTCTTTTTATTTCCTCGTTTTCTACCTTGAGAGAAATGATTTTATTATGTAATTTCTCATTTTCTTCAATGGAACTTATTAACAATTCATCTACATTTCCATCTAGCCCTGAGTCATCATCATTTGTGAATGCCATGAATAATACTTTTTGGCTTCTAGCATGATCGTTTTCTTCATCTAATTCTTCATTACCTCCTTTGCGGTGAGGGAAATGGTTAGTTGATTTCTTTTTGATGACTACAAATTCATCCCCATCAGACTCATCTTGATTAGAGAGGAAATTCTTCTTATTAAACCCTTTCTTTTTGTATACCATCCTTCTAGAATTTTCTTCATCATAACTATCATGCTTATGAGGAAATTTTGTAGCATAATGACCTATTTTTCCACATTTGAAACAAATAAGAGGGTATTTACCTTTTATCTTAGATCCTTTCTTCAATATTCATACAAATTGCACCAATTCGGATTCAACATTGGAGTCATCACTACTGACATTCCTTTCTTTCCCCTTTTTTGATTTTGAGGCCTTGAATGCTGCATCTTTGGAACTTGGGCAACCTTTTCTCATCTCATAGGCAATGAGGATTCCATGGATTTCATCCATATTGAGAGCATCTAGATCCTTCACTTCTTCTATGGCACTTACTTTGGAGTCAAATCTGTTTGGGAGAGATCTTAAGACCTTTTGAACAAAGGTGCTTTCTTCAAAGTTTTTGTCCAATCCTTTAAGAGAGTTGACCACTTCAGCTACTTAGAGAAAGTATGATGCAATATCTTCTTCATCATCCATTTTCAGACTTTCAAATTGCCTTCTATGAGTTTGAATCTTTTCCTTCTTGACTTTGGAGTCCCCATCGTATAAGCTAATTATCTTATCCCATACTTCTTTGGCAAAGTTACAATTCATGACTTTTTTAAATTCAGAATCAGTGATTCCACTAGTGATGGAGTTTAAGGCTTTTTCATTTGCAATGTAGACTTTCCTCTCATCTTGATCTGTTGGAAGAGTGGAAAGAGCCATGTACTCATTTAAGACCAAATGACAAACTTCAGGTCCAAGGGACATTAAGTAGTAGGACATTCTCTTTTTCCAGAAACCAAAATATGTGCCATTGAACAAAGGAGGTCATCCTGACGCTTCTTGATTTCTCATCATGACTAATAATCCTTATTTAAGCTATTAGGATGATATGAAGAAGCCTACTCTGATAGCAATTGTTGAAAATACGGAGGGGGGGGGGGGTGAATCAATATTTATTTTCAATTATATATATATATATATATATATATATATATATATATATATATATATATATATATATATATATATATATATATATATATATATGATTTCTATCAGTTGCCAAGCACCAACTTGGACTCTTTATGAGGCTCCAACCACAGAGCACCAACTTTGTCTTGTCAAGGCACCAACCTTGAATTTAGAAGCACCAACTCCCAGGACACCAATTCTTTCAGTTTTGAGGGACCAACCTCAAGGGTCCCAACCCTCTGTTGTAAACTGTTAGGATCTGTTTGGTTTTAATTGTCTGCTCCCAACCCTGTTGGGCCTATGGCTTACTTATGTCCTCCTGTTCCTTCCATTTCTGCCAGAGCTTCGGCTTCCTTTATTTTCTTACAGTTTTCCAGTTACCCTAAACTTTCCTTGTTCTCTGTTTTATATTCCTGGTACGCCTGACCTTTGGCTTCCTTTCTCCGCTGGCTCTTCGGCTTCCTCAATGCTCGCTTGATCTTTCAGCTTCCTCTACACTCACTCTTCGGCTTCCTCTATCTAATATACATTAATTGTTCACAAAAACCATATAAGAGAGACTATAGCCATATAGAGGTCCCACATGCCACGTCATCCTTTTATCGCAATCGTCGCTTCCAAAGGTTCTCACATAACATAGCTGACTCCCAACTGTCGACGGAGCAGATGCGATATGGTATTTAAACAGTTATTAATAACTCCATCAAGTCCATACCCTTATCACAATCCCCAGATTGACATTCCTTTGTACATTGTGATTACTGCGCCTGTGACATTTGGTTAAGCCATGTTATAATGGTGTAGTCGGGTCCGCAATTATATCGCAATCGACGGATTTCAATGTGGAAAAACTTTAACGAGGCTTGTGATATTGCGACGAGCACGATATTACAATAGGGCATGTTATAACGTAGCAGGGGGTCCACATACGTATCACAATCGACATTTTAATGTGGCAAGGCTTTAAAGAGGCTTGCAATATGGCAGATGTGATGTAAATTTAAAGTGTACTACAATGGAATCCTCAGGCCCGTGTATTACACCGCATCTATATAATATATATATACTCCTCCGTTCTTAAATTTGGTTAATGTGGACTTAACCCATAACCCTTTATCCCCTCTAATTCTATTATAACCCTCGTATAATGGGAATATACACAAACACACGGGAACTTGCATTTTTCTACTTTTCCATAGCCTTGGCACGTTTATCGATGCTTAACTTTATTAGGCTCATTCTCCACCATAGATTAACTCGCACTATATCCAATGGCTATCAAAGATTTCAGGTGGAAAAATAGCACGGAGAATACCTACCCAATAAAGAAATTTTCTCTCTCCACCCTCATGCTACGTGTCACTCAGTTAATGGAATCAGGTGCTCTCCTCTAACTACCCCTTACTGCCTAGCGTCCGCCCGAAAACCACTGCCACTATTGCAAACCAGCCTTTTGGAATATAACCACGTGCATTCACTCTTCATATGTCTCCTTGATTTTTTCTGATATTATATACTCCTCCGCTCTTTTGGCTCCTCCTCCACTCTTTTGGCTCCTCTGTTAACTTATTTGGCATATATTACAGCGATACTCTCGATATGGCTCCTCCTCAATCTCCCACTCTTACACTTACTTGGCTTTCCTGTGGCTTCCGATACTGCTCCAATACCTCTTCTCTACTTTGATAGCTCTGCTCTGATAGCTCCTATGACTTCCGATATTCTCTCCAATGGCTTGACTATCTTGGCTTTCCTCTGGTTTCTCCTCATGGCTTCTTTCTCATATTTCTTCACGGATCTACTCTACTTCTCCTTGGCCTCACATCATTGTTTACTCATCCAGAATATTTCCATATTGACATCAATGACAATCTAGGTCAACAAAGTTAATCCTAACCATCGATTATGATTTAATCTTGGCCATTGGAGTCCCAACAAAGGATTATAAGAAGAATTTGATGGGCATTTGGAGAACACACTTGAGTAGTTTGATTTCATGAGAAGATCGATTTCTTGAGTAGCAACATTCAGTTCCCAGAGAGAGAGCCAAAGAAATCGAAGCAGTGAGAAAGGGGCAGAGATAGTGAATCCAGAGGAAGGATTCTAGATCTAGTGAGTACATTTGCAGAGAGGCAAGTGAGCCATAGTGAGGCTGACATAGAGTAGCGCAATAGTCTCTAGAGGCAATTTCGAATCGATTGGGGAAATCTAAGTTTCAGTGCCAGAAGCTGGGCCAAGGTTCCAAACTCTAGGAGAGACATTTTCCCAGATAACAGCAAACCAGACAACTTGAGGAGAAGTTGTTTCGAGCTGAGTGTAGAAGTGACTGCGCTAAGATGACACGGTAGTTTCACAGAGCCAGTTTGGACGATTCATTTTGAGTTGAGGTCGGAGCCTGAATTTGCCTGTGGAGTGAGGAAATTCCTCACTAGATTTTTCTTGCTAGCTTTTCTATGTAGGATTTCCATTTTTGGCATCCAGTTGTACTCAGATTATTTCACTGCTGCATAATAATAAAACCCTCAGTTGTTGCATCAGTTTCCCCAAATTGGGTTTTTTCTGAGGACATTGATCCAAAAATAGTTGTGTAAATTTATGTGTGTGTGCTATCATTTCTTCCATCGTTTATTTCTTCCGCAGTTTATTTGTGTAGGTTACATTGTGATTGATTCAATATTTGCTGTAGAAAACAGTAAATAAATTGTTAAAATTAATTTAACAATTAGTTGAATTATTTCCAGTTGCTGCAATAGGATTTGGGTTTCCAAATTTTCACATGGTATTAGAGGGAAAATGATTAGTCTGAGAGCTCATTAGTGAAGAAAGAAGGATTTCTATTGTTCAGTGTGGGCAGCAAATCAAAACCCCGGAGGGTAGCACAGTCACTTTAGCAAGAGGCCGAATTTCTTGAGGAGATTCAATTTTTTTGAGAGAGAAATTCGATCTGTCCAAATTGAGTGATTTCAGAGGAAAAGGGAGCAGCCCAATATTTTTGCAGAGCAGATCTCTAGCTGGATGCAGTAGTTTTTGCAACAGTTGCTAGAGCATAACTAGGGTCTGGTGTAAGAGAAAAGAAACACACACATCAAAGGTAAAAATTTTCTTAGGGGGTCTTGAGTTTTATAGATCTAATTTTTCCAATTGCAGATTGGTAGTAGTTGTTAGCAGATATTCTCACTCCAGAAGGTAGTACGAGTAGAAAATCTAACAACCACGCAATGGGAAAGGGGGATATTTTCAGTTTTATTTTCTCCAGTTTTGAGTCTCATAGATTTTTCATCTTTTAGGGATGACCATATGATATTTCCATAGGAGGTCGTGCAAGTTAAACAGAATGGAGATCTGGGTAGCAGATCGATTTCCAGTTTTGGAGGTAGATGTCAGAGGACGTATGAGTTGTCTAGTGCGAGTTGCAAAGAAAATAAGAGTCCCAACCAGGGACTAGGCTCAAAAGGAGATATTGGAGCACCAGATCTAGGAGGAGGAGGAGTATGAGACTCCAGTGTGTCAGATGGGCAGGATTCTTGAGGACCACCTCTTGAATCAGTACCTTGCTACAGGAGCCCAAAGCATTCAGTAGCATGATGGACCAGTGAGAGTAGATGTAGTTAGATTCCAAAGTGACAGATGCAAAGTCTAGTTGCATTTAAATGCTGGGGAGCACAATGCATAGTTGGCAGCAGTGCATGTGGCACAATGCAAAGTCCGCAACAACGCAGATACTAGCAACAGTCAGAGACTCGAGTGACAGATGCATCATATTGATCATAGTTGATTCAGTCTTTAGGATGCTTCTCAATTGTAGTTGTTGTAGTTACAACAAAAACATATGCGAGGGAGTTGCAGTGCTGGAAGTATTCCAATAGGGTCAACAACAGCATAGATGAAACGTATATCAGAGTTGCACAGTGGTTGGTGGGAAGTATGGCCAGACATTAGCAATGTGATAGGAGATGATGTAGAGACAGGGTGAGAAATAGCACTAGAATTCATTCATTGCTAAGAGAGATTGTTATTTTTTGTAGCATCATTTGTGTTCTAACCTTTAAATTTTGTGGAGAGGCTAGAATCCATGAGATCTCCAAAACGCAGAAATTGTTTCTGGAAATTCCGCCTAGAAATGGCTTAATTATATTATTAACAAGTTTTTAAATACTTCCTAAGTCTAAACTTAGGGAATATGGTTAATTAATAATAATTAATTAATTCAAGGCATGAATGATCTAGAAACTCACACGGATCGACTTCAAGTTAATCCTAGCCATCAATTAAGATTTAGTCTTGGTCGTTGGAGTCCCAAGAGAATATTATAAGAAGAAGTCGATGGGCATTTGGAGAATACACTTGAGCAGTTCAATTTCTTGAGTAGTAGCATTCAGTTGTTGGAGAGAGAGCCAAAGAAATAGAAACAATGAGAGAGGGGTAGAGACAGTGAATTCGGAGGAAGGATTCAAGATCCAGTGAGTAAATTTGCAAAGAGACAAGTGATCCACAGTGAGGTTGATGCAAAGCGGCGTAGTAGCCTTTAGAGGCAATTTCAAATCTGCTAGGGAAAGCTGAGTTTCAGTGCCAAAAGTTGCGCAGAGGTTCCAAAGGTCAGGAGAGACATTTTCCTAGATAGCAACAAACTCGATGGCTTGAGGAGAAGTTGTTCTGAGCTGAGTGCATAAGTGACTACATTAGGGTGATGCAGTAGCTGCGTAGAGCCAATTTGGATGGCTCAATTTGAGTTGAGGTCAGAGCCTGAATTTGCTTGTGGAGTGAGGAAATTCCTCACTATATTTTTCTTGCCAGTTTTTGTCTCTAGGATTTCTAGTTTCAGAATCCACTTGTACTCATATTATTTCGTTGTTGCATAATAATCCTTAGTTGTAGCACTGATTTTCCCAGGTTGGGTTTTTTCAGGGACATTGGTCAAAAAATAATTGTGTAAAGTTATGTGTGTTTGATAACATTTCTTCTAGCGTTTATTTCTTTCACAATTTCTTTGTGTAGATTGTAGTGTGATTGATTCAGTGTTTGTTGTAGCAAACAATAAATTAATTATTAAAAATAATTTAACAATTGGGAGGATTATTTCTAGTTGTTGCAATAGGATTCGAGTTTCTGAATTTTCACATGAGTTGTTCCAACAAGGGGTGTGAATTACCTTAACAGGCAGTGTGAATTACTCAAAGAGGGAGAAATTCTGAGGCAAGGAAATTTGCGTAGGAGAGATTGATTTAAACAGGAGGATTGATTTTCTAGTTGAAGTCAAGATTTTTAGTGGAGGCTGAAGTAATTTTCCCAACTAGTGCGAGTTTTCACGAGGATCGATTTTATCTGCCATGCCACAAATGTGAGCCAAAACCAGCTTTAAAGGAAGGCTGAATTGATTTTGATGGGATGAATTGCTTCCAGGAGGTCAGGGATACTAGCAGAAGTGACCATAAAAAAAAATCAGAGGTTTTCCATTCTACAACAACCAGTTATAATAACTTTTTTGAAGAATTAATAATTAAAACCCTCATTTGTTGCACTAGTTTTCCCTTCATGGCTTTTTTCCAAGGACATTTGTCCAAAAATATTGGTGTCCATTATTTGTGTGTGTATAATTTTCTCAGTTCCTGTGTGTTGTAGTTGTTCCAATCCCCCTCCAAAAGTTTTCCCATGCTTGTATTTGGAACCTCCTTTCAACCATAACAATTGTCATTTCAACTTATATCAAGTTTTCTTCTTAAAGTACTAAGTGTCACAACCTTTCTCTCTCTCATGTCAAGATTGCAATGTTTTAACTATGCTTTCTTTCTAACAACTACTAGGCATTTCATGATGATAGTTAGTCCCTTTCGACAGTAGTTTCTCAACTTTTGAAGATAGACCAAGCACTTCTTGTGAAAAAAAGCTAACTCTTACCTTCATTAACATTGATTGCATGACTTCTCTGAGGGATTGTGCAATCCCCTGTCACAATAATTTGCGCAACCCCTTGTTAGAGTGAACTACAAAACCCCTTGAGGTAGGCAACTGTAGAATCAGTTATGAGAGAAAATTGTGCAACTCATTGTGGCAGAAAACTATGTAATCCATTGTGAAATCAAATTGTGCGGTTCCTTGAGATGGTGAACTACACAATTCCCAGAGATTGTGCTTTTCCTTTTGCACGTTTCGTTTTGTACTACTTTTCTTATAACAAGTGTTTTTTTCTGCTATAATTAGTTTATGCAACTACCATTTCATTCTTTTATGCTGCTTTTCTAGTGTTACTTCACATTCCTTGTCTTTTCTCCTACCAATGATTATTGTTGCTAGGTGTATTTATGTTTGCATGCCATCTTCCTTTAATTATCTTTCTTGTTTGATGTAAGTGACTTGTTTGAATGAATTTGAGGTTGATCCACATCCTTTCCCTCTTCATTCAGCATATCTCGAGTCATCCCCTCTACCGAATAAAATTGTTCAATTATCAGATTCTCCTTCCCTCTTTAACTACGCATTAAGAAATATTAGCCTATAACAACTCCCCTTTTCCTTCTACAACTACACATTGCACAATCACTAGGTCCTAGTTGTGCATTGCACAATCCCAGTCAATAGTGAGACCCTTTTCTTTTTTGCGACTGTGCATTGTGGAGTCCAAGGTCTCTCTCTAGTTGCAATTGTGCATTGCGCAGTTTTAGTCTTTGGCCTTTCCCTCTTGCATTCAAGAATTGCACAATATTCCCTCACATATTGCGCAATGTGCATTTCCAGTGACCAGTAAGGTCAATTTTCCTCACCTATGCTCCAACATTGTGCAATCATTTTTCTCATTGGTTGTCTTCTTCTTGTGAATTTTTAAATTGGTTGATCTCTTGCAAAACTGATTTCCATGAGTGCATCTATTTCATCAAGCACTACAGATCTAGGACATATCATTCTTTCATCTTCCAGTAGCACTGTGCCTCCACAGAAGGGATCCTCAAAGGAGTTCACAGAGAGTAGCGTTGATGATGCCATGGACAGTAACCTGACACGATGCCTATGTTATCAAACACCCAATGATTAAGTTACAAAGGTTATAATATCCTATGGCCCACCATCAAGGATGTATTCAATTCAAAGGAGTTCATAGAAGATCTAAAATATAGGGAAGTCTATGAGAACATCAAGTGATCAGGGTTCCACAAAGTTTCCTGCAAGTATCTTGTGCTACCTTGTGTCGATGTTATCAAGTGAATATTGCAGGGTCTAGACACTAAGAACATGTTGCTCAACGATGTTAATGGGCAATGTTGCACACTTTTTGTCAAAATTCCAAGGAAGCAGATATGCCAAAAAAACTCAAAGGGTCGGTTCATCAGTCATCAATCTATTGAGTCATTGTAAACCAATTCTACAAATTTATAATGTAAATGATGCTAGTAAGGTCGTTTATATATGTAATAACCTAGGTAAGCCTAATATTTTGGCAAGATTTTCATCCTAGGAGTTTTTTCGTCTCACTCTCATCTATGTTTCTAAACACAAATGGTTGACATATTTTTTCCCTCTAACCTCACCCCAAATCTATGGTGGAATTATTCGTCAAAGTCTTAGGTGAGTCCTAGTGTTTTATTCGAGTCTTATATAAAAGTGATTTGAGAATAATTTAAGTTAATTGGCTAAATTGTTTTATTACAAATCACTTGGTCTACTAGGTCATATTGAGTCGCAGAATTGGGTAAATTATTTGAGGGTCTATACCAAATGGGTGTTCCCCCTTTGAGGGTTGGATTGTAATTATCTTATGTAAAAAATATTTTAGTGCATGTTCCCTCATACTTAGACACCATAGCTAAAATATTAGAGGGTGGAAAAAATTATGAATCCCCTCAAGCATCAGTTAATTAATTTTTTGGCAAAAATAAATTAAAATCCCAAGCCATAAATTTAATTAATTAGATTTAAAATTAAAGTCTTAGAAAAAATAAATTCTCCAAATGGAAAAATTTGTGGGTATCAAAAAAAAATAATTTTTTGAAGTCTCTTACTATGGGAATATTGAAAATTTCAAATAAAATTGGACCTTTGGACCTTGGTGGTTAAGTCAAAGTCAACTTTTGAGGAAATTAGCTTAAAATAATTAATTTTGAGCTAATAAAAAATGGGTTAAATGAGAAATTCGAAAATTCCTCAAAAATAAATATTTTCAACAGTGGAGATAAAAAGATGATCAAATGTTTTTCGACAGCCAAGATTATTTTAATGGGGATCGAGCCAACTAGTTGTTATTTTTCCACTTGAAGGATTTATCTATAAATTAGGAGTCATTTCATTCTCAAGCTATTATATGTTTGGCTAAAAAAATTCTGCAGAAAAGTTGATGTAACGATACTCTCCCACTGGGAACGTTTTTTAAACCATAATAAAGACTTTGGGGTGTATTTTATGGTATTTGTTGTCTACTTATTTATGTTGCGTGTTGGGTACATGCTTTCCTATATTGTGCTTAACATTTTAAAAGTTTTTTTATTCATTACATGGTCAAGAAAATTGCATTGGTAGATTTGAGTCTATTAGGTGATTTGATTCGCCATATGTCTAACATTCTTTCTTGAAGAAAATATATAGCGTTTGTAGGTTCCCCAACCCTTGGGCTCCAATTTCACAAGTTGTGGATGTAAGTTGACATTGTTAGGACTCAAATATTTATGGTTTCTCTAACTTCACTAAGGTTGTAGTTTGCATGTATTTTCCAAAGTATACTTATCCATTTATCAAAAAGATTCTAAAAAATATTATTTCTCAAAATTCCTTTTAAAAGCATTGTATATTTGTACATTTGTATAATATATTTTGTAAATTATTTTTTCTAATTAGGGTTTTTGAGGTTTTGAGGCTTTTGTCTATATTGGGGTTTTGGGTATTTGTAAATATATTTTTGCAGGCGAAATCAAGTGAGAAGAGTTCAATTATAGTTAGATCTAGGCCCTTAAGGGTAAGATCTTGTCTCCAATTTTTTTGCAGGGCTAGCTACTAAAGAAAATATGAAGAAAAGTAAATTTTTGGAGCAAGGGTTTCCAAGTTTTAGGGCCCCCAGGGCCGGATCTACCTCCTCCAAGGTGAGCGTCAATCTCAAACCCTCCTGCATCAACATTTGAGGGCATGCGTTAGCCATTTTCAACCTCCCTAAGGCTAGTCATAAGCCCTAAAAGCCTCCAACCCCTCCTTTCCCTTGTGTCTGAGTTTCTAGGGCCTTTTAGGCTCGATCGTGAGGCCTAGAGGCCTTGACCTCCCCTCCTTGATCCTCCATCCCTCTCCTTGCTCCTCTGCTAACCTCCTCTCCGCCTCTGCTTCCTCTATCCTCCCTTTTCCTCCCTTCTCCTCCAAGCCGCAATCCTCAAGGGCTTGTGTCGCCCCTTTTCGACCTCTAATCCCTAGGTCATTAGCCTTAAGGCCTTGCCCAAGCCCTCATCCTCCTCTTTGCGTAGGTCGTGGCCCTTGGGGGGCCCTTGACGGCCCTTTACGGCTCTTTCCATAATTTGTTAGGCCTTCGAAGACCTCATCCCTAGCATTGACCCTCCTAGGCCCTCCTCCCCTTAACGCTAGCCCTATTGGGCCTAACATTGCCATCTCTTGGCCCCAGTTTGACCTCTGCATATCATTGAATTTTTTTTGGACTGAATACTTAGTGTGTTTTTCATAGAAATTGGCTAAAAAATTGGTGTTTTCAAGTGGTGTCTTCATTGGAAAATCTTGGGCAAGTGATCTACAAGGCCTTGGGCCTAGGGTTTGCTCTCTAAATCCTTTTTTTCTCATTATTTTTCTACATTTGTGATAAATTATTCATAATAATGATATAAGTGCCTTAAAAGCTCATCTAAGTGGTCTAAACACATTGATAATTTTATAGTAAAATTTTGTTATTGTTTTGGTTACTTGGGAATTAAATATCTAGCTCAGATCGACTTGTTTGTTAGATGGAAATTCGTTGCATAATCACTAGATCAGATATGATAGTTTCTTATTATCATAGCTTAAAGGCCTTAAAAATCAAAATTTTCAATTTGGAAAACTTACTCTAGCATTTGGCACAAGTAATTGCACCAATAGCTCATCGTTTGTTCATTTTTCTTACTGTTGTAAGTGTTTCAGATCTGATATACCAACGAACAATTCATCATAAGTATTTTAGCTCAACATTGCATGACTCATACTCATATAAGACTCGTCATGGTATTGACTCATTGACTCGTATAAGACTCAGGAACGACCCTTATAAGACTCGTCAAAATACAAAAAAATGTTAAATGTGGTAAATTTTAAGGACAAACAAGAAATTAATGACAATTTCAATCCTTATAGGTTATAAAAACCAAATGAAATAATTCATAACATCATCTCATATCTATAAAAGTAAAACATAACATATTCGATTTTTGTAAGCAAAAAATTTAGATACTAAATAAGAAAAGGACTCATGATTCCATAATTAATATAAAAAAATGTCAGCAAGTTCAAAATTCAAATACATATGTCATAAATGATAAATGATTGGCTCATAATTTCATAACAATCTTGAGTCTCATCACTCATGGATGACTACGCCTACAATAGGCCCTCATGGATCTAGTGCTAACATAGAAAGGTTGAAGCAAATGTGAGGCATGTGTATTTGGAGTCTCCATTTGAGATGGAAAACTAGATATTCCTCAGTATCTTCATCAAGCCAACTAAAATCAGGCGACTCCTCTTCCACAACCCAATTAGACTCTAAATCAATAGTATTCAATAAAATTGGATTTGTATCCTTTGGTTGCACTTGTTTTGTGACCATTCGAAGGTTTTAGTATATGAAAACTAACTTCTCCAACCTCTCATGCTCCAACTTATTTCTCTTTTTGCTGTGAATGTGCTCAAACAATGACCAATTTTGCTCACAAGAAGAAGCACTGCAGGGTTGACTCAGAACTATGATGGTGAATTCTTGTAATTGTGGTGCCTCAGTGCCACAATCTATCCACCAATGAGTTATAAATAAATAACAAAAAATATTATCAGTTTGCAATGCCAAACATATAAAAGAGAACTAGAAAAGTTACCAGCTAAGTTCTAACAATTTGCACTTACAAGGCATTTTCTTGTCCTTGAGAGGTTCGCTTGAGTTGAATCCAAACATGTCCAATGCTTCCTTGTACATATCTCATTGTATGTTGATTTTTTCTTGAATATCTTGATTCAGGAACATCTTTTCAATGCATGTCATGACACATATCATCACCTCGAGATCTCTTTGAATCCTATACCCATCATTATAAAATAAGCTCAGATTGAGATATGCTCCTGTTGCATGCAATGGTGAATGTAGTTTCTTGTCCCACCTGGAATCAATAATTTTTCATATAGGAAGATATTTAGATTCATTTCCCTTATAGAAATTCTTTATGCCCTCCTTGGCCCTATCCATGCCCTCATAAATATATCCCATTGCAGGTTTCTCTCCATCCATCAATCTCAAGAATTTCACAAGGGGCTTAGTGAAGCTGATAATCTCAGTGACTTTGTCCCACATACTATCACCAAAGATAGATGCTTTCACAGACAATGCTTCTAGTTTTGTTCTATCTCTCCAAAATATCCATTGTTGGATACAAAATATTCTTCTCAAAGCTTGGTACTCATACAAAAGGATTTGGAGTGAAAGAAAGTTTGTAGCAAACTGTGTGACAATTGGGCGACTAAGCTCACCATTATGGGACTTTTAGGTCTAAAATGGGCCTCCTAAGGAATAGGATTTGATTACATCATCAAATTTTAGAGGAAAAAAAAAAAAACTTTTTTTTTTCAACTCGTATTTTCAACTTATCTCCCTATGGGTTTACTCAATTTTTCAACAGAAACACTCGTTGGAAGCTGAATTTGATTCCTCATCCAAGAAGTACCCATGTTGCATAATTTCAACAAAAATGAGAAATACATGAAAAATGTGATTGTAATCATTTTTTTCATGTATTTCTCATTTTTCATGTAGCAGGGTCCATCGAAAGTATGCAACATGGGTACTCCTCTGATGAGGAATTAAATTATGCATCCAACAAGTACTTCTGCTCAAAATTTGACCAAAACCTTAGGGGGATAAGTTGAAAATAAGAGTTGAAAAAGTAGTTCTATTATTTTATTTTTTTTAATCTTTTTACTTTTTTACTCCAAAAATGGTGAATCATCCCCCATGGTTGACATCATCATCTTGAATCCTATTGGTTCTTATAAAGTTTATTTTGGTTGTGCATTTTTCTTAGGAGGCCCATTTTAGACCTCAAAATTCCCCTAATTCCTGTGTGAATTCCCTCATAAGGTTCAACACCCAAGAATGATTATAAATATACTTGGTAATTTGCTTGCATTCTTGCGCAATATCTTGCACCCACTCCAACTTCCCAATGTCCTATACCATCAAATCTATGCAATGGGAAATGCATGGAGTCCAAAAAATGGTGGGATATTTGGCACAAAGCAACCTTTTAGCTGTCACATAATTTGTTGCATTGTTTTTGATTACTTGGACAACATTTGTAACCCCAACTTCCTCCTCCACATCAGCCAAGAATGTAAATATCAAATGTGCATCTTTTACATTTTTAGATGCATCATAGATTTTAGGAACATGGTTCCTTGGGGAAATCTACAACAAAATTTATTATTGTTCGACCCCTCTGATTTGTCCACCCATGAGACATAATTGCATAACATGTAAATTTCCATGAGATTTTAATACTTTCCAATTGTTCCTTGACACACTCAAGCTCCTCATCTAGTTCTTTGGCCTTGAGTGCATTATAATATGGGTCTTTGTATCTAGAGACAACACTTGCAATGGAATCCACCATGGACTAATAAAAATAAGATTTTGCATAGTTGAATAAAAGATTGTTATGGTACCAAAACCTCTTCACTGCCATATTCGCTTCCTTCCTCTTCTTTTCATTAAAACTATCCAAGGTTGGTTGAGATCCTGGAGTTGTACAAGGACAGAAGAAAGAAGAGGTTATACTCATCTTTGCCACAACACTTGAAGAGGAGTTACCAATAATTGGACTTTGAATTTGTGTTTCACTCTGAGATGAAGATCTACCTATCCCAACAATCTCATCCTTCCTTTTTTCCCTCTTAGAACTTTTGTCTTTAATGGATTACAAAGAAGCTTCCATTTCAGTAGTGACTTCATCAAGGAAATTTTGACAACATCCCTCACCATTATCAAGAATTCTAGTTAGGTGATATTTTAGCATGTTTATACCTGCATGCATTGTGACATTGCAATAATTTCACTTGACATGGTGGTCATTACCAGCAATGATTCGTTGACGATGTTCTCATGCTAGATCATGAGACTTTCTAGAACCCTTTGGTGGCATGGTGACAGGATCTGGCAAAAAAAAAAAAAAAAAAATTATTTGATTTTTAAATTTATTTATTTATTTATTTTAATTTTAGTTTTTTTTGGCCCTGTGGCTAAGTTTCTTAGCCACACAACGGCCCTATGTGGTTGAGACACTTAGCCATAGGCCCAAAAAAATTTGCAATAAAAAAACGAAAACAAAAAAAATAGAACAAAACAAAACAAACAAACAAACAAATAAAAAAACAAACAAACAAACAAAAACAAAAATAACAAAAAAAAAATCAAAGAAAAAAAAAAAAAACTAAATTGAATACAAAGAAATTACATGGAAAACATTCAAACAAGGTTCATGAAGCCTACCTGAAGCTTGGTCTAATCCAATGAAGCCTCCTTTAGCCTCCTCCAAGAGATACTTCACTATTTAATGGAGTCACTCAACACTCATAGAAATTAGCCAAATACGCAAATGACAAGTGAATGACAAATGGAAGGGAAAGAGGTGCTTATAAAGAATTTTCTTCCCTCCAATTTCCCTTTCCCTCCACCTTATTTCCAAAAAAGAAAATAAATCAAAAAAAGAAAAAATAAATCAAAAAATCAAAAAAATGTGCCTCTTGAGGCTCGACAGGTTCTATAGGGGTCTGATACGTGTTTTATAGCATACCCGTGAGTCTTATACGAGTATTCGGGTATAATAAAATATCAGTTGAGTCCAGGCCTTAAGCGCGGGTTCAATTCGAGTGATATGATTTGGTATAGAACCCACCAAGACCTACGGGTACTCATAGGTCTTACACAGGTGGTGCTTCATTGGTTTAGCTAGCTTGTGTTTTCACTTGGCAAGTCTATTAACATCTCATTGATCATATCTTGTTACTATATGTTTGCTATCTTGTTGATCAAGATTGATTTACTTGTTTTCCTAAAGTTTAGTAAGGAGATAAGTAAAATAAGATTTTAGGATTTATGCTCTATATATTAATATAGCTCTTATCTCATGGTTTTGTAGATAATTGACTTAAGTGTGCTAACATATTCATTTGTGTTTTGAGTGGATCCATAAGTTTCAAATTCACATCTAATAAGCACTCTCTAAATAACTATAACCTTAAATCTTTGGGCATCTTGATATCTTATGTTTTAATTCATATTGTCTAATTGGTTAACAAGTAACATTGTGATCTAAGGCATTAAGGAATATATTTGATTATCTTGGCATATAAGACTTAATCTAACATCTGTTAATAAGTGGTGTTATCTAAAGTGCATAATCTTAGCATACGATTGTTGAATATCATCATTAAAATATATTGTATCTTGTGTTGATGATCTTTGGCTAATTGTTGAGTGGATTATCATCCTTAGTGGAACATCTTGTGGATTGGTTAACATTGGAACTAAATTATTGGCACTTTCTTGGTTGTAATATTGCATATAATTTGATAAGTACCCTTGTCTTTCAAGATTTATCATAACTTAAAGTACTTAAACATTAAGCTAATCTTAAACTAAGAATCTCACCCATTTCATTGCATAAGCATTCTAGGCTTAGTTTACAATAATAAACTACCTCCAAGCATAAGCTTGGTTGATAGACTCCTAGGACAACCCTTTCTCGTCTAGCTTGAGGGATTAAGTTCATTTTTAGTGGTTAATATAGTGACCTTGTAGTCGTCAGAGCCATAATCTCTACAGCATTGGAGGCACTGGGTGGTTGGAACACAGGGTGAGGTATCGTTAATCAAGCCTCTACTTGCTTCATGTTACCACTTAAACTAGTCGGGGACCTAAAGGGGGTCCCTTAGAGGGAAACTATTGTAAGTTTTAACCTCGTATAGAAATTACCTGCATACAAATTCTAAAAATAGAAAATAAACAATGGCGAGAGCATAAAACATAAAACAAAAATACACAGATATTTTCCCCTAGATCCCAAAACCGTGACTACCAGATTGATTTTTCAGTATATTCCTTTCAATGTTACAATATATATATATATATATATATATATATATATATATATATATATTATATATATATCTATATATATATATATATATATATATATATATATATATATATATATATATATATATATACATGTCGAAGCATATGTAAACCCCAGCCCATTAACCTTGGATTTGAACATAACTGTAGTTCCCTTTACCAGATCTACAAAATACCATGGGAAACAAACCATCATGCCCAAAACCATATGCAAAACCCATGCACAAAACCATAGGCAAGTCCCCCCACTTAATATAGGGTCAAAAAAATTTTTCCAAGGCGCTGCCCCGGACCCTGTAAAGGGGGGCTTCCCCCACCCTAAAATCCCTCGACAAGGGGGGCTTCCTGCCCACCCTCTAACCCCTAGCTTTGCCCCTCGGGCTAGTTATGCAAAGAATATAACACACACCCAACAACTGCGAGGTTAAAGGAAACGATGGAGGCTTAGCCCACTGTCACCCCAACTAAGTCTCCCAGCTCTTTACGGACTTTCACCGATGAGAGGAGTCCCGATAGTGTATGGATCACTTTTTAAAGTAGATGCCAATGAATAGGTTCGAAGTGACCCTGAAAATCCTTTCCCAAATATGGAGTGAAGAATGGAACTTGCTTTCTCTTTAAGCAAGGGACTTGGTCCAGTAGGGATAAGGGGTGAGGATTAGAGGTTGAGGGAAAAAGGATAGGCTTATAGATGGGTTTCTCAATCCCTATAATCCTTGGAAACTTATATTCCCACATGGTCCTTGACAAATATTCTTTATTGAGAAGTGGGACCACAAGAGGCCAAGTGGACCCAACCTAGATTCAGGGATGGAATGCGGAAACCAATGATGTTCCTATCTTGGACAAGGTGAGGGGAAAGGTTCAAATGAGAAAATTTACTTCAAAATGTTGAATTGATCCTATTGAGGTCTAGCCTTGGGGATGCCTAGGCAAAATTTGATCCTAGAGCTAGGGCTTGGGATTATTGGATATTTCACTATTAGAATTGCCTCGAAATTGGAGGAGAGGGAGGGGAGCCACTAATGCAATTGCGTGTAGGAGATTGAAGTTTTTCCTTGGGTCAATTCTCGGGAAATTGATGCACTAGGTGACCTAATGGGGCTAGACTTTAGGAAAATGGGGAAAATGGTAAAAACAGGGTTAAAATGATCACCCCTCTAAGGGACCGGTGCCTAATTCACTTGGGGATATGGAGTCTATGAAAATTTCTGAATCCAACAAATCAGAAATCATACTGCAGTAATTTGATTTGCATTACCTAATTGTGTTCTTTAGTTTAACAAGTTATTTTCATAATTATTCAGAAAATATTAATGCAAATACACTGCAGCCTACACCAATATACAGATCAAGTATTAAAAAATAAATCAGACAACCACACAAAGAACACACTTATTTTTGGACTAAACGTCGCTGGAAAAACCTAGTGTGGGAAGACCGGTGCAGCAGATGGTGGGCTCCAGTATTGTAGCAATGATTTTGCAACTCCTGGGGCTCCCTTCTTTACTTTTATCAACCTGGTAGTTCGAAACAAACTTGAAAGCGACGGTGTTGTATGCACAAGTACTAGATTTTGTTGCGGTTGTCACTTGATCAACTGGCACAAGTCCGCTAGGAGCTTAAGCCAACTTCTATGAGATCTTAGAAAAAGATTTTAACTATGATGGATGAAAGCAAACTCAAAGGAGGCTAATCTACTTGCAGAAAGAAGCTGAAAGCTGAAAGGAAATGCAAACCCTAGCAAACCCTAGTTTTACCGACTAACCCTACTGGTGCAAGAAAAAGGATGAAAGCTATAGAAATTATGCCATTGACACTTGGAAAGGTAAAGTGCATGTAACTAAGCTGCTTCTGCAGTGAAATCTAAAAAAACATCATCTTGTATTTTTGAGTAAGTTGTCAGAATTATTATGCATGTGCTTTAACTGTTTTTTACTGTGGAGAGGTTGATTGGTGAAAGGAAATGGACTAGGCACTTGTTGGAGGTTGGGAAGGTGAGAAGAGGGCCTAAGGGGTTCCTAGCACCCTTCCAGAGAGTTTCACAGTGTTCGGATCTCAAGAAACCACTCTTGTGAGCTTCTACAGGAAGTCTACAGGGGTTCTACAGGATGTTCTATAGGAAGTTTCTACAAAATGTTCTACAGGAAGTTTCTACAAGATGTTCTGAAAAGAGGATTTTGGAGGGTTGATGGAAGAAAAATGGTGGGAAAGTGGAAAAGGAGGTTGGATAAGGATGTGAAGGGGTCTAAGACCTGGTAAATGAAGATAAGAAGTGATGAAGGTGGTTGGATTTGGTTCAAGGATGGAGGGAGCAAGGTTGCACAAAGATATGGGAATTAGGTCAAGTTGGAAAAGGGCGGCGAATGAAGGGAAGGAATATGGAATTAGGAGTTGGAGCAGGTTGTCTGATGGCGGAAGGATAGACAGGGAAGTATCACAGGTGTTCTGCACACTATTTTCTAAAACTGATCAAACAAAGACTAGGAAAACCAAAGATCTAGCTATTTTGACCTAATTTGACCTAAAACCCAGAAACATGATGAATAGAAGTTTATTGGCAGAAAATCATGCAAGATAACTATGGAAACTAAGCAAGAACAGATTCTAAATATGCAAGTACAATTGGTATCAACTTTCCTAACTAAAATTCTCACACTAGCAATTGCATGGAGAGGCAAAAACAATGTTTTTGTGGCAGCAAGTATGCCTTGGTCTCAGCTCATGGTCCCAAGGAGGGAGAGATGAGATCAAGGATTGCTTGATGGCCCTTTTTCAGATCTTTTCCTTTAACAAACTTTCAAATCAACCTGAAGTATGAAAAGTTATTTTAATCATCAAAAACAACCTAAGTAGAAAAACTAGATTTCAATTTAAATAACATAAATTATTCTATGAATGCACCAAAGACACATAAAAGTACACAAAGGAGGTACTGACTCTTGGGTTGGGCCCAACCCCAAGAGCTACAGCCTCCTAAGAAAGATTAGAGCTGGTGCAAAGCTGGATTCATCTTTATTGATAAAAAAAAATAATAGTTACATCCCAAAAACTGTCTACAAGAAAAAGCTCGAAAATATGTTGATATAGAGCTGCACTAAAGTGCTAACCTACTAACTAAAATCTAGCTACAATCTAACTAAAATATGACTAAAAATTGACTAACTCAAATGAGGCCCTAAGCCTTCTTATTTATACAAATTTAAGACCTCAACAATCCTCCTAAACTTTAGGGACTCGGCAACCAAAACTTGCAGTTAACAACAATCCTACTTGACTTGCTTGGATGCCCCTTGTGCTTCGAGTTTTTGATGGAGAATTCGAGGTAAGGGCTCATAAATGAAAGAGACACCTTCCTACAAATCCTCTCCCTTGCTCTTCCACAAATATGGCTGCCAAGTGCTCATTTAAACCTTTGATTTTGTCTCAAAATTGACCAAAAATCTGCATAAAGCACACATTAGACTTTTTGGCATAATGACTAACCCAATTCATTCTATTAGCATAAATATAATCAAAAGAATGCAATAAAATAATGAGAATGGTGGATTAAGTTGAATTAGGAGGCTAAATGAGCCCATATAATTACCCATTTCTGGGGCTCATAATAACCCCCTACTAAAAATGTTGCTTATCCTCTGAGAAACTAATCTATCTCTTCATTCTTGATGGCCCTGGTGGCCTCATTTTCATCCCAAGCTTCTGATGTGGTCTACTCATGTGTGCCATAAAATTTTGCCTTGTCGATGTCCTTCCACTGCTCCTCCTATTCTGCTTGTTTGAATTCTTGTGCTTTTCTTGGCCTTAAAATACATGGAGGTTTGCCTTTTTCCTTTTCCTTTTTGTTTTGTAGGTGTGCTTAATGCAGCAAGCACAACTGCTGCCTCCCTTGCAAATATCTTAGGTGATTTCTCCTATTGTTGTTCTTTTTCCTTGCTTCTTGTAGAAATCCCTATGTCAACTATTTCTGTGTGTGTTGCTAAGATCTCAGGGTGTGTCTTTTCCTTTTGTTTTTGTGTGCCTACTTTGGCTGTGGCAGCCTTCATTTGGACTTTTTCGGCCTTCTCTGTCCTACTCTGCATCCTCTTTTCCCTTGGTGTTTTTGCTGCTGTTTCTTCCTCTGTTTTAGGCTCAGGAATCTAGCCCATTTCCCTTTTTTCTTTTTGTTCTTTTTGTGCTTGAATTTCCTGTGTTCCTTCACCATTGGTTTTCTCACCTTCTTCAGTGTGTTCTCCCCTTATGAATCCTCCTAGCATGGTGAGAGTGCTCTTTTTATGTTTTAATCAGAAAAGGAAATGCTCAAGCAACCAAATAGTCAATCTGAAATAGAGGATAGTTGAATTTGGTTTCCCCTGAACCCAAGAAGGAATTTCTCATGTGTCCAATATCAACTAGAAACAATTCACTTGTTTTAAGACTGTTGTCACCCAAAACTCGACTGTTTGATTATGAAAGGAAGAATTTTGTTTTTACAGGTAGAGCACAAGGATCAGGTTCTCTTCTCAGCACACAGACAAATATGCAAATCCAATTTTTTTTACACATGCATAGGCTAGCCTCAGCTGCTACATGTATCTTCTTTATAGGAAAATTAAAAATAATGAGGAGATTTCGGATGCAAAAAAATTGGGGGAACTCAGTGAAATATGCAGGCAACTTTTACTTTTTTCTCAATGCACAGGTAGAATTTTACTCTCGTTTTTCAATCTCATGCCATGTTCAATTCAGCACTTTGCACAAACAAATCATGCCCAGAGAATTTTTCTCGATCCTACCTCGTTTTGAGCTTGAAATTCACTGAAAATCCCAAGTTTTCTTTCTGCAAGGTTGTTTTCTGCCTTTCCTGTAGAAACCTTCTTGTAGAAGGCTCTCGTTTCCTGTAGAACTATTACAGCTTCTTGTAGAATGCTGATAAGCAGGAGGGTTTTGAAAAATGGCCGAGAAAGACTAGTTCGCTGCTATGGAGGTGGTATGGAGCTTGTTGCAGCTACAGGGATGATGATAAAATGGAAACAACGGTGGTGAGAGTATTTCAAAGATGAGTTCGATTGGTTGTTTATGGAGACTTCTGTTGATGGAGGGTGAGCTGGCCAAGTGCACGTTGGCCCCATGCAGACCGTTGGTCCCCGCTGCAGTGTTATTATGAACTGTATGTTCTCTGCCTGTAATCACTTCCATCAATTACGTTGGAGTTTAAACAGCCATCACTACCTGTTTTCAATTTTCCTCCTAAGATGGCTGAGCACATGTGTCGATTGCACCCACCGAGCATTGTTTTAACTGGATGAGGGTGGCTAGTTAACTAGCCACCGATCTTGTTTAATCACAACCATCTCATTGTCCACACAGTTCTTAAATTACATTCATGCAACAGAGGAACGGGTTTAGTCACATACCTGGAAGTTGAATGCGTTTGTTGTGAGGTGATATGGCCTTTCCTTCTGCTGCATGCTTTTGTTTCTGTGGATGCATGCTGGTTTGGTTGCTGATACATGGCTATTTTTCTTGTGCAGGTATCCTCTGGCTGGATGTAAGCTGCAAGAGTTTGTTTCAACGTTCAGATTTGCACCCTCATGCTGCTGATGCTAGATTTTTGCAGGACAACGACTTGTTTTCTCCATAGCTCCCAAACGATAGATCAGATTGACTTGAATTTTTTTGAGCATGTTTCTATCATCATTATGCACCTCCCATAGCTAAATTGTGGTCGATGGATGCACGGATTTCGAGAAAAATTGAAAATGGCTGAAGGTGAAAAAGATCAATTTATCGGAAACCGTGCACTGGAATTAGCTAAAAATGCTTGGGCAGGTCACTATCACCTATATGCATCTCCCCATGAAAAAGGTTTTGAAATGGACACACAGATATGGAGAAAATGCAAAAATGGCTGAAGGTGATGGAGGCTTATTGTTTGGAAACCGTGGATTGGAATTAGCTGAAATTTCTCGGGCATGTTGCCATCATCCTTATACAACTCCCCATAAAACAATTTTTTGAATGGATACACGGTTTTCAAGTTAGGGAAAAAACAAATTTATGCTCTATGTATTTTTGTATCAGAGCATTCTGCAGTTTTTTGCACAGTAAGAAAAAATGAGCTTGGGCTATAATGCAGACTTGGAATTGATGGGAGAGAGGTTTGAAGATTACAGGAGGATTTATGAACCCTTTATGAAGCTTCCACGTTCGCCAAAATCCTTTTTAAAATCCATTTCTAGCCTTCTGTAATTTCTACAAGAACTTCCTTTAGAAACATAGTTTTCAGAAAAGAAGCACAATGAGGTGGAAAAAATGATGGAGAAAGGTGAGGGATGGAAACATGGATATATACAGGCCTCATGGACAGATTCTTAGCCTTCGGGTCCTCTTCGGAGATCAATTTTGGCTTGTTTGCAGGCTCTACAGGATCTTCTCGTAGAAGACACGGAACTTCCTGTAGAAGGTGAAATCTCAGTCCGCATGGGACCAAATCTTGGAAAAGGGTAGTGGTCATGGAGGAATGGATTGTGAGGGATGCTTGTGGCCTGGTTTTGACCTCTATCTTTGTTTTGTGCAATCCTCCTAACCTGCAATGTCCTTCGTGCAACCTACAATTATTCAATAGAAATTAGGTTTATTTTTCTTTTTCCCTTTTTTTTTTTTTTTGAAAACAACTAGGGCGCCTCATGGAGGTTTTCACCCTAATTTCCTACCATGGGCGCCTCCAAGGGATCTTATTCTCTTTTTCTTTTCTCTTTTTTCCAACCCATTGACCACCTCATGGAGGTTTTCAATCAATGAGCCAATCTGAGGTGCCTCCGAGGAGGTTTTCACCTTAGATTTTTATTTTCCTCTTATTTTCATTTTTTTTTCTACCCTACCCTACTTGAAAAACAAAACCATTTTCAAGTATAAGAATAATTTCAATGGAGCCATGTGCACATCGAGGTGATAGAGAAAATGATGTGGAGGCTTGAAATGCATGCTTTGACAGGTATCCGGATTTCAGAGACCAACTGATTTGACTTTGAAGGGATAAAGCATAGCTGGAGAAGAGAGTACTGCTACAACTTAGTGACCGTCTGGAACCATATCTCAATATAGCTTTGATATCCTTGGTCCTTTTGCTAATCTGGATCATTCTTCATGTCACCTTCTACCATGACCTTCTCATCTTCTTCTTTTTGTTGATTTTTCTCTTGAGTACATGGAGGATTTGATGGTAACCATGAGGGAGCTTTCTCAATCTATGATTCTATTGTCTTCTCTTTATCAAGTGCAACCCATGGTCCTTTAATATCCTCTTTTGAATCTTCTTTTGTTGGATGTGGTCCTTCAATGCTTTCAATATAATCTCTGGTTTCCAATACTCTTCCTATTCTATGGTGAATATCATTAAGCTCAAGAGGTTTCGTTTGGACATGTTGTGCCTCAACATTGTAATTGAGTTGAGGTACTCCAATGTGCGGGTTTGGCAATAGTAGTACGGGTAGTTGAGTGGGGGTGTATATTTGAGATGGATGTGGATGGGGTTGTGGTTGGGCAGGTGATGAAGGCAAAGGAGCAGGAGGAGAGTTGTACTGGGGCCTCCACCCCTAATGAGGTGCATTCCACTGAGGCTGTGGCTAAGAATAGGGGTGAAATGGATGAGTAGCTAGTTGAGCATGATATTGAGATGGATACGACCAAGGAGGGGGTGTGGACCAAGAAGGATGAGCAAGGGGACCCCAAGAAGGCATGGTAGTGGCTTGATAGGGGTTGTAATAAGTCTGGGATTTCCCTTGCATTCCCTGTTGGTAAGGTCTGGGTCCATGTGGCCTCCTTGGGTTCATGAAATAGAGTGGTTCAGTGGCACATTTGACCCTCTAATATGCAGCTTTAAGTCTGGGCAAGGAAGGGCACTAATTCGTAGAATGGTCTTCTTCACAAACAAAACACACTGCTATGGAGTGCAATGGACATTCGTTCCTAGGATGCTTCCTAGCGCACATGGGACAAAATAGGGCAAAGCCCTCTTGGCTTCCTCTTGCTTCCTTTGGATCCACAAGGTATCCAATTGCATGGAAAGAAACTGCCTCACCTCGCTCTTGAAATCTTCCATCTGAGTTGCAAATTTGTTTTTGGATAAGGTATTGCTCCCAACATTTCTGTTTGTAGCCATTTGCTCCAAAGGAATGTTTTCTTTTTTTCTCCCCTAGAGGTTCTTCAAATATGTCTTGTTGTCCACCTAGGGGTTCTTCTTAATCACAACCATCGAAGAAGAGAGAAGGTTGGCTGTGTGAAGCAGTGGGGGTGTTGTGCAAACATTTTTTTTTACTTATCTCTACTCCTACAAGGCATGAAAGGAAATCCTTTTGGTTGATTTTTGTTTCTTTTTTCTGCTTGTACCTACAAAAACTAAAATAGATTGAACTGCAACTAACTAAAGTCTATCTTGCTGAAATGAAAATGCAAAATTGAAATGAAAGCAGAAAATGGCTAATCTATGTTGCTAAAATGAAATTGCAGAAATGAAATGCTCTACGCTTGCAGAATGGAAATTGCAAAATTGAAATGCTAATCTACACTTGCAGAATTGAAATTGTGGAATTGAAATGCTAATCTACGCTTGCAGAATTGAAATTGTGGAATTGAAATGCTAACCTATGAAAGAAGGAAATGTCTAACCAATTTTTGCGAAATGAAATTACCGAATGGAAATGAAACAATCTACTCTATTCTTGCTGAAATAAACTACTTAGCAGAAGGTTGTAGTAGAAAATAGAAGAAAAGGAGCAATCACCAATACTCTGATGCTTCCCTGACAATGGCGCTAAAAAGATGGTGGGCTCTATTATTGCAGCAATGATGCTATAACTCCTGGGGCTCCTTTCTTTACTTTTATCAACCCGGTATTTCATAACAAACTTGAAAGCGATGGTCATGTATGCACAAGTACTAGCTTTTGCTGCGGCTGCCACTTGATTAGCTGGCACAAGTCTACTAGGAGCTTAAGCCAACTTCTATGAGCTCTTAGAAGAAGCTTTTAACTGTGATAGATGAAATCTAACTCAAAGGAGGCTAATCTACTTGCAAAAAGAAGCTGAAAGCTGAAAGGAAATGTAAACCCTAGCAAACCCTAGTCTTACTGACTAACCCTACTGTTGCAAGAAAAAGGATGAAAACTACATAAATGATGCCATTGACTCTTGGAAAGGTAAAGTGCATGTGACTAAGCTACTTTTGAAGTGAAATCTGAAAAAAAATAAAAAATAAAAAATAAATAAATAAATAAATAAATAAAATATATAAATATATAATATATATAAAATAAAATAATTATAAATAATATAATATATATAATATAAATATATAATTAAAATAATATTAAATAAATAAATTAAAAAAAAAAATAAAATAAAAAAAAATAAAAAAAAAAATAAAATAAAATAAAATAAAAAAAATTGTATTTTTGAGTAAGTTGTCAGAATTATTATGCATGTGCTTTAACTATTTTTGACTGTGCAGAGGTTGATTGGTGAAAGGAAATGGACTAGGCACTTGCTGGAGTTTGGGAAGGTGAGAAGAGGGCCTAAGGGGTCCCTAGCACCCTTCCAGAGAGTCTCACAGTGTTTGGATCTCAAGAAACCACTCTCGTGAGCTTCTACAGGAAGTTTGCAGGGGTTCTACAGGATGTTCCGAAAAGAGGATTTTGGAGGGTTGATGGAGGAAAAATGGTGGGAAAGTGGAAATGGAGGCTGGATAAGGATGCGAAGAGGTCTAAGACCTGGTAAATGAAGCTAAGAAGTGATGAATGTGGTTGGATTTGGTTCAAGGATGGAGGGAGCAAGGTTGCACAAAGATATGGGAATTAGGTCAAGTTGGAAAAGGGTGGCGAACGAAGGGAAGGAATTTGGAATTAGGTGTTGGAGTAGGTTTTCTAATGGAGGAAGGGTAGGTAGGGAAGTATCACAAGTGTTCTGCACACTATTTTCCAAAACTGATCAAACAAAGACTAGGAAAACCAAAGATCTAGCTATTTTGACCTATTTTGACCTAAAACCCAGAAACACGATGAAAAATTTTTTATTGGCAGAAAATCATGCAAGATAACTATGGAAACTAAGCAAGAATAGATTCTAAACATGCAAGTACAACTGGTATCAACTTTCCTAACTAAAAATCTCACACTAGCAATTGCATGAAGAGGCAAAAACAATGTTTTTGTGGCAGCAAGTATGCCTTGGTCTCAGCTCATGGTCCCAAGGAGGGAGAGATGAGATCAAGGATTTCTTGATGGTATTTTTAAAGATCTTTTCCTTTATCAAACTGTCAAATCAACCCGAAGTATAAAAAGCTATTTTAATCATCAAAAACACCCTAAGTAGCAAAACTAGATTTCAATCTAACTAGCAGAAATTATTCTATGAATGCAGCAAGGACACATAAAAGTACACAGAGGTACTGGCTCTTGGGTTGGTCCCAACCCCAAGAGCTACAGCCTCCTAAGAAATATTAGAGTTGGTGCAAAGTTGGATTCATCTTTATTGATAAAAAAAAATAATAGTTACATCCCAAAAACTGTCTACAAGAAAAAGCTCGAACATATGCTGATGCAGAGCTGCACTAAAGTGATAACCTACTGACTAAAATCTAGCTACAATCTAACTAAAATCTAACTAAAAAATGACTAACTCAAATGAGTCCCTAAGCCTTCTTATTTATACAAATTGAGGACCCCAATAGTCCTCCTAAACTTTACGGACTCGGCTGCCAAAACTTGCAGTTAACAACAATCCTACTTGACTTGCTTAGCTACCCCTTGTGCTTCGAGTTTTTGATGGAGAATTCGAGGTAAGGGCTCATAAATGAAGGGGAAACCTTCCTACAAATCCTCTCCCTTGTTCTTCCATGAATTTGGCTGCCAAGTGCTCATTTAAACCTTTGATTTTGTCTCAAAATTGACCAAACATTTGCATAAAGCACACATTAGACTTTTTGGCATAATGACTAACACAATTCACTCTATTAGCATAAATATAATAAAAAACATGCAATAAACTAATGAGAATGGTGGATTAAGTTGAATTAGGAGGCTAAATGAGCCCATATAATTACCCATTTATGGGGCTCATCGACAGATATGAGGTTTTTATTATTATGCAGATTCTTGAATACAACTAGGGTGCCAAATCTACCTCACCCACCAGAGAAGAAATTTGGCAGAAGTACCTTCTATCTAGAGACATATATTTTGGTGAATCTAGCAACTGGATGAACAAACCCCACAGGTGATTGTGTTGTCCCCAGTACTACGGAGCGATGGTTTCTCCCAGCGCTGCGCTAGAACTGCATCACCTCCTCTAGGAGCTACATCACCCTCCCAGTGAGCCTTCCCGGCTCAAAAATTGATATGTTGAATTGATGCCTGATCTGCCTCACAGAAACCCCAACGTTACCTCTGAGTAATTGCGTCAACCCTCCATATTTTGTTTCATCCTCCTAGAGTTATGTTGTCTCTCCCTGGTGCTATGCTACCTCTCTCCTATGTATTTTTGGCCTTAGATGAAAGTACCACTACTGAATTGCCCCTCTCTGCACTAGAAGGTCACTTCGAAATTCTTAGCAAACCACGCCCTAGAATTTCAATTTAGCGCAAATGTTTCTCTCATTATGTGTGTTCTCTAACTGACCCCAAGCCTTCTTTTATACTTTTCCTATTGAGAAATCAATAGTCGTGATCTAATCTCTAATCAATGGCTAAGATTAAATTAGACTTGATCCTCGTCACTTAGAAGCTTCTCACCCATATTTACATTAATTCACTTTAATTATTTTAATTTCCTAAGTTTTAACTTAGGCACCATTAAAAATAATTAATTATTTGAATAACATGCACTCCAGGTGGAATTTCTCCAAACGATTTCTGGGTATTGGAGATCTCATGTGTTCTAGCCCCTCCACAAAATTCTATATCTATAGCACATGTGATGCTACCCAAAAATCAACACTCCCTCTTAGCGAGGAATGTGCTCTCGCAATACTTCCCAATAGAAGTATCACATTGATCCACGACATTTGTCTTGTGCATTGTTGATGCTCAGCCTGATGCCCTTCATCCACTACATTGCTACAATCTGTACTATTTCCCATGGCACTACCACTATCACTGTCGCATATATACTACAACTCCCTCTCAATATGTTGCATCATGTTTCCCATAGCACTGCAACTACTAATTGTTGCACTACAACTCAGTTGCTGAGAAGTATGCAATTGAAAAGCCACCCAAAAGCTGACATGCTGGTCATTCTAAATTCCCCTTGACACTAAAGCTTCCTTTGCTGCTAATTTGTGCTGACCTTTTGATGCTACTGTGTTGTTGTTCTATCTGCTCTGTGCCTCCCACACTGCTTCAACACTCCACTGCGCTGCTTTAGACTTTGGCACTCTAGCTTTTCCATTATTACTCCATCATCCCTCATACCAAATGACTCCCGTCATTCTACTACTGTCATTAAGGGCTCCTGTAGCCATATGTGATCCAAGAGTTTGGGCACCTCAAGGATCTTGCCCTTTTTATGTAGCTCTTTTGAACTACAACTCTAAATATCCCCACCTCCCTCCTAGAGATGCAACGGTCATCTCTGTCAAATGAATGTTGAACTGGCTCTCTTCTCCCTCTTTCATAGTTTCCCAGCAAAACTCGGATCTGGATTTCTTTGGTGCTAGAAATCCTCTAAGGAAAAAGCTCCCTCTAAATTTTGATTTCCTTCACGAAAATCTTTTCACTATCAAACCACCCCTCTTTGATCTCTCTTTGTTGTTGCTCAACATTGGATCTAGATTTCTTGGAAAGAAATATTCTGAGGAGCTAATTCCCTATACTTTTCTTCCTGCCCCACTAGGTACTTTTTTACACCAACAAAATCAACAACCCACTAGCAACTCTAGATGAAATCTGCGTTGCACCTCTAGCCACGACAATCGAAAAAAAAAAAGACTCAATAGCCTCTGCGCTAGCCCAATAACCACTGTGATTCCCTCTGCAACAACAACATCACCCAAACAAGCTGATACGGGCTCTGCGTGAACCTCCCGTGGTGACTGTGTCACCCCTCCTCTGCTCTCTTGGCCTGAAACCATGTTGTCTCTGGGATAGTTGTCTTCACACACATTTTCCTCTATCCTTTCATCGATGGTTTCATTCCTCCTTGATCTGCAATCCCTCTGATACCATGTGAAAATTTATGAATCCAACCAATCAGAAATCCTACTGCAATACACTAATTTTCATTACATACTTGTGTTCTTCAGTTTAACAAGTTATTTTCATAATTATTCCTAAAATAGTAATGCAAATACACTGCAACCTACTACAATATACAGATCAAGTAATGAAAAATAAATGAGACAATCACACAAAGGACACATTTATTTTTGGATTAAATGTCCCTGGAAAAACCCGGTGTGGGAAAACCGATGCGACATATATGAGGGTTTTATTATTATGCATATTTTTGAATACAACTAGGGTGCCAAATCCGGCTCACCCAACAAAGAATAAATCCAGCAGAAGTACCTTCTCTCCGGAGACAAATATTTTGGAGAAACCAACATTTGGATGAGCAAACCCCAACGGTGATTGCGTTGTCCCCAGTATTGTGTAGAGATGGCTGCTCCTACCTCTATGCTGGAACTGCATCACCTCCTCTAGGAACAATGTCACCCTCCGAGTGAGTCGTCATGGCTCAGAAATCGATCTGTTGAACTAATCCTAGATCTGCCTCATAGAAACTCTAGCACTGCCTCTAAGTAACTGTGTCGGCCCTCCAACCTTTTGCGTCACCCTCCTGGAGCTGTGTTATCTCTGCCTGGTGTTGTGCTGCCTCTCTCCTATGTATTATTGCCTTGGACGAAAGTCCCATTGCCAAACTATCCCTCTCTGTACTAGAAGCTCACTCTGAAATTCTTAGCAAACCACGCCCCAGAATTTCGATTTAGCTCAAGTTTTGCTCTCACTGTGTGTGTTCTCCAACAAACACCAAGCCTTTCTTTATACTTTTCCTATTGAGAAATCAATGGTTGTGACCGAACATCTAATCAACAACTAAGATTAAATTAGACTTGATCCTTGTCACTTAGAAGCTTCTCATCCATATTTACATTAATTCACTTTAATTATTTTAATTTCCTAAGTTTTAACTTAGGCACCATTAAAAATAATTAATTATTTGAATAACATGCACTCCGGGTGGAATTTCTCGAAATGATTTTTGGGTATTAAAGATCTCATGTGTTCTATCCCCTCCATAAAATTTTGGAGCTAGAGCACATTTGATGCGACCCAAAAATGAATAGAGTCAAGGATGGTCATGAGTAAGAACTTGGTTTCTTGATCAAGGAGGCCTAGAAAGTCAACTACATCCAATGTTGAGGGAAAGAAAAGAAAAATGACCTTCAAGCATTTATACTTCAAAGAAGATGATGCAATCTTATCGAGACAAATAATCTCTAGGACATTTCATTCATATAACAATGGCACATACATTAAATTAGCTAAAACATGCTCAATTCCACATTTCGATTATGTAGCAACTAGCCCTAGTTTTAGCAGTATGCAGAACCAAGAGTAATAGCATCAAAAATTTACTTACAAATTTATAGAGTATATCCAACCATCATTTCGTTCACAATATAAAGCTCCAAGACAAGATAAATAGCCCAAATATATACATCTAAATTCATCCATCTCCATAAAATATCATCCAAGGAAAAAATGTGAACTATGATTAGAGAGATCCCAAGTCAAGTGATGATACAAATGAATGTATCTAACATCAATATATAGCCTCTTAAGGAGTTTGAATTAGCCTATGGGCATCATTAGCCTCTAATGATAAAATAATATGCAAATAAAACCCCCATTGGTGACAAGCCCACCAAACTAGCTCATAATTGTAAAAATAAGCCTCACAAAGGGCCAAATAATAATATGTACATGTCATAGGGCCCTCCAAAGGCACAATAGTATCCAGAAGTGCCATATTGAGGAATAAATTCCTCAAAATATGATGGACAAGGGGATGGCCCATTTTTCTCCAAGTTACAGACATGTGGTGCTCCTAGTGGGTCTGAGGGCACATAAATGACCCCATGGGTCTCCATATGAATTGGAGATGCTTGTAGATCCTCTGCAATTTTTCAAGTGGTGGAATGGATGTTTCCATGGCATCATACAAGTCCTCAGATACCTACCAAGAATGTGGGGCTCCTATGGGGGACTGCTCGGCATAATGTACCAGGAATATCACCATCATCTCAAAAGTGGATCGCTAGTCATCTTTGAGCATCCATGAAGTTCCATGGAGTGTTTTTTGCTATTGTGGACACCCATATCTCTCTATGCACACCCTACATGTGCCAATGTAGACCTCTGGGGTTAGGATCCCATATAGGGAAACCAAACCCAAATGGAAACCACCTGCAATCCTACATAAGATCCAATGTGTCCCCTAGGCTTTCAGAACAACCAGTCATTAAAATAATTGGGTAAAAGAGCTTACAAATCATGGATAAAAAAGTGGGCACTTCATAATGGCATGACATTCCGAGTGAGCTTTGGCATGTTCTAGTGTCTCCAAGCTCCAAAGGGGATTAGCCAAGTACTTTATTAGGTGGTTTGAACCCTTAAAATGGATAGTATGTACAAGCTACATTCCTCTAATGGGGGTGGAAAGTGATAAATAAGTGGAATGGAGTAGGGAATGAGAGAGGCAATCCCAGGCCACATATTACGGCATAGGGGTAGATAGATAAGGGGAATGCTACACGTGGGTATGTAATGTGTAGGAGGGAGAAATTGTGGTACACAAGGTGCCCCGGCCTTGATTTTTCCACCCTTCTTTATATGCCTTTTTCCTTTTATGAATTTTCTTTAATTAAATACTCAGGGCTCAAAGGACAAGAGCACGATGTGTAAGATATAGCAATGATTACCCATTTTAAGTAGGATGGTTCATTTCCCTCCAGGGGTTGGGACAATCATGGGTTCATGAATGATAAAGGAGGCTAATTTAGGGCCTATGGAGTTAGGGTGATGGCCATATATTGGGGTAGAGCTCATATATTGACTTTTTCCCGCATGCTAATTATTTGTGTCCCAAACATCTCTTGCATTTTGTGGTACAATTTCCTGTTAAATGTGGTCAATTATGCTTTTTATTTTTATTTTAATTGCTTCAATCTCTAGGGCATCATTCTAGGCCTAACCCAAGGTGGGGGCAAGGGGATAGGGAGGCTAGCTCTATGTGGACCCAGAATGGGAATGTGGACCTAGGTGGGAGAAATGATGAATGTGGTATAGTGAGTGGAAAGGGAGTAATATATGCGGGTAAAGGAGCGGGAGCACACACCCAAAGTCAGGGTTTCCCAAGTAGTACCACCCTAGAACCAAATGGTCAATAAAGGAGATCCCACCAGACTAAGATTCATGGGTAACAACCAAAAGAGATCAAGGAGACAAGACTACAAAATAAGCCCTCTCTTTTTGCCAAATCTCCCAATCAATCCATACCCAGAAGTATCCATCATAAGTAAACCCAATACTCAATTACCAAATGACAAGACATACCTTTAGATTCGGGAGGCCCACCTTCAAACATACGATCAATACAAGTGGGTGAGGGAATACATGGTTGTCTTAGGTCACAGAGAAATGGCACAATGAGCTAGTAGGAGGCATCAAGGGGTTGTTGGTTGTTGGCTAAGGCTCATTGTGGAAAAAAAATTCTCCTGGGGATATCACTCACAAAGTGGTGGGTAACATCTGGCTCCAACTGGGATGTGATCTCTCGAAGAAGTGGACAAGGTTGCTCGAATAGGAGGTCACGATAACTCCAGAAATCTCCTAATCACCATAGACCTGTTATCTGCACATTTCAAAGATCAAAGCCAGGGGGAAACATGTTTTTCACAGTGTCTTATGATACCCATGCTTAATGTTAGCCCATAAACCAACAATAAATAAAATATGCATTTTCTTTTCTTTTATTTTTTTAACCTAAATGTAATCTAATATATCGTGAGAAACATCATATGTGGTTAGTTCTAATGAGAAAATCAATATGCAATACATCCTTCCCTAACATGTATATAGTAATGTTAATATTTTGTAATCATAAAGCCAGTGTAGCCAAGATATCATCACATCAATATACATATGCATGTGAGTATGATTACTAATGTAGCAACCCCCAAATCGAATGTGGACATAGTCACATGGCAGATGAGGTCAGTGGGAGGTGGGAAAATATGATCTCCATTATAGGTAGAGGGAGGTCCTATGAGAAAGAAAACTGGTCATTCTAGAGGTCCACGGATCCCCTTCTAGGTACAAAATGGAGGAATGAATGATTACTCTCAAGAACTCCTCATCACAATCATTGCTCATAATATCATGATTTGAGGATGTCACATGGTTGTGATGAGAGTGGAACGAAGGTTGAGAGAAAGAAGGGATGCAACAAATAGGTCTCTCAATGTGATGGTCACAGTGAGGAGGGGAGGTCGTGAAGTGATCATAATCCTAAGGATGGGTCAAAGGGGATAAAGTATATTCAATGAAGGGTTCCTCCTTGACACCACATTTAGAAAAGGGAAGAGGGGCATGGTCACTCGAGGTGATACCAAAAGGGATGAGAGACTTATTCAAGGAAGACTCAAGGTGATGAATATGAGGGAAAGGCAAAGGAGAGGGTGAAGTGTCATATTCAAAGGTTTTTCCTTCCCCACAACCTAAAGGCTCAAGTGATTTGAATACATAATCATAAGGTGGGTAGGTAAGAGCCTCGTTGCTTTCCTCATTATAAGTATTAAATATTTGGATTTCATTAAAAGGAGAGTCAATCACTTCCATCAAAGGTTTTCCTTATTTATGCAAGGGAAAATAATAATTCCCCTTCCCAAGGGCATCGATGGGCATTTCATCACAAGTAATGTCCAGGATAGAGGAAAAACCAATCTCAATCTCATCTTGCTTGTCAGTATCATAAATGGGAGCACAATCAAATTGGGGTCCAAAAATCTCCCATTTCTCCTTTTCAATGCAGAAATAATCTCCAATGTCATTCTCTAAGGAGCTCATGAGGTCACCTTCCTCAAGGTTTTCAAAATGAAAGTCATCAGGATTGACATCCTTGAGATCTTCCTCAAGGTTTTCAAAATGAAAGTCATCAGGATTGACATCCTTGAGAAAGGTAAGTTCAGTCTCTTTATTTTCCATAACCTCATTGTCCTCAACACATGTGCTCTCAAAATCATCATGCCCATCTTGCAGCCCCAACATGGACTCATCTTTCTTAGAATCCTCACATTCTTCACTATATGTGGTGTTGGTTAGGATGTCTTTCATTCTCCTCTTTAGATAGGGAGGACTTATCCTCCTTCATTCACTCCCGAAGAATGATCTCCAAGGTATTTACTACATGATCTTGATAAAATGCCTCAAGAAGAAGGTCATTGGTAGGATTCTCTTTGTATTCACTCTTCATGTTATAGAGCCTTTTTGATTGCTCACAATAATGGGAGAAATTATTTTTGGAGTTACATGTGGCCATCAATTTCCTGCAAGACTTTTCATATTCCATCATCCATTCTTGCACTGTCTGAGGGATCTCAGGGTTGAGATCTTCCCCATTATCCTTAGAGGACATGCTTTCCAATTCATAAGTCTCTTCTTTGGCACCACCATTAAAGTATGCATCAATAAGATGCACTTCTTCAAACATAAAACCATATTCGATAACTTACTCCTCTTAAAGGGCCATATCTAATATTTGGGATATGTCTTCATGAGATTGGAAACTTGGCCCTTCATGCAACAAGCACTATGTAGTCACATTGCAAGAGAGGGAATGCTTTTAGGTTTACATGATTCAAGCCAGTAAGTACTTGGGGTAATAGATAGGACAAAAAATTCCAATTGGTCACAAGGTTGAGTTATATTTTGCTTTGAAAGGTACCTTATGAACCTTACCACTTGGTTGGCTGTGGAACGTGGATCCCCATCGAATATTGGCATATTCGTTGTGGATTTCGATGAATGGAATATTGGGGTCCCTGTCATATCTATGGTGGGAAAATATGTGGTCAACATGTTGTTGGGTCCTTAATAACATGAGAGTCACTAGAGTGAATGAAATTGCTTTAACAAATGCTTGCTTCACCCTACAATCATTGACTCTTGAGTTCAATGAAGAACTAGGGCTTTGTTCTTCCAATGGAGTCACTAATAAATGATATATCAATATGTCGTATGGGGAAAAAAACACATTTCATTTCCTTGGAAATGACACCAAAAATGTTACCACTCAAACCAGCAGGGAACCTAAAGGGGGTTCCTAAGACGGAACCTGCAAGTTTAAGGGAAACAATGGAGGCTTAGCCCAGTGTCACCACAGCTAAGTCTCCATGCTCTTTACGGAATTTCACCAATGGGAGGATTCTCGGTAATGTAAGGATCACTTTGTAAAGTATAAGTCAATGGATAGGTGAGAAGTTACCCTAAAAACCCTTTCCCAAGGATGGAGTGAAGAATGGAACTTTCTTTCTCTCTAAGCAAGGGACTTAGTCCATCAAGGGTAAGGGGTGAGGATTGGAGGGTTGAGGGAGAAAGGATAGGATTATAGACGAGTTTCTCAATCCCTATAATCCTTGGAAATTTGGATTCCCAACTAGTCCTTGACAAATAGTCTTTATTTATAAGTGGGACCACATGGGGCCAAGTGGACCCAACCTAGGTTCGGGGATGCCATGCAACAACCAATGATGTTCCTATGCTGGATATGGTGAGGGGAAGCACAAAACGAGAATATTTACTTCAAAATTTTGAATTAATCCTCTTGAGGTCTATCCTTGGGGATGTCTAGGAAAAATTTGATCCTAGATCTAAGGCTTGGGATTCCCGAAGATTCCACCATTATAATTGCCTCAAATTTGGAGGAAAGGGAGGGGACCACCAACGCAGTAGCCTATAGGAGGTCGAAGTTTTTCCTTGGGTCAATTCTTGGGAAATTGATACCCTAGGTGACCTAATGGGGCTAGACTTGAGGGAAAAGGCATAAATGGTTAAAAGAGGGTTAAAATGATTGCCCCTTCAAGGGACTAGTGCCTAATTCACTTGGGGATATGGAGTCAAGCATGGTGATGAGTAAGAAATGGTTTCTTGATCAAGGAGGCCCCGAACGTCAACTTCATCCAATGTTGAGGGAAAGAAAAGAAAAGTGACCTTCAAGAATTTATATTTCAAACCAAATGATGCAAGATTATCGTTACAAATAATCTCTAGGAAATTTCATTCATATAAAATTGGCCCATACATTAAATTAGCTAAAACATGCTCAATTCGACATTTCGATTATGCAACAACTAGCCCTAGTTTTAGCAGTATGCAGCAACAAGAGTAATAACATCAAATATTTACTTACAACATTATAGAGTATATCCAACCAACATTTTTTTCACTAGACAAACCTCCAAGACAAGATAAATAGCCCAAATCCATATGTCAAAATTCATTCATCTCCAGAAAATATCCTCCAATGAAAAAATGTGAAGTCCTCTATATTTGGAGAGATACCAAGTCAAGTGATGATACAAATGAATGTATCTAACATCAATATATAGCCTCCTAAGGAGTTAAAATTAGCCTATGGGCCATCATTAGCCCCTAATGATAAAATAATGTGCAAATAAAACCCCTATTGGTGACAAGCCCAACAAACTAGCTCACAAGTGTAAAAATAAGCCTCACAAAGGGCCAAATATAATATGTACATGTCGTAGGGCCCTCTAAAGGCACAATAGTATCCAGAAGTGCCATATTGAGGAATAAATTCTTTAGAATATGATAGACAAGGGGGTGGCCCCTTGTTCTCCAAGTAGTAGACTTGTGGTACTCCTAGTGGGTCTAAGGGCACATAAATGACCCCATGGGTCTCCATATGAATAAGAGATTCCTGTAGATCCTCTCCAATGGTCCAAGTGGTAAAATGGATGTTTCAATGACATCATACAAGTCTTGGGACACCTTCCAAGAGTGTGGGGCTCCTGTGGGGGCCTACTGGGCATAATGTTCCAAGCATATCACCATCATCCGAAAAGTGGATCACTAGTAGTCTCTAAGCATCCATGAAGTTTTGTGGAGTGCTTTTTGCTATTGTGGACACTCATAGCTCTCTATGCACACCCTACATGTGCCAATATAAACCTCTGGGTTTAGGATCCCATATAGGGAAACCAAACCCAAATGGAAACCACCTACAATCCTGCATAAGATCCAATGCATCCCCTAGGTTCTAGTATAACCAGTCATTAAAATAAACATGTAAAAGAGCTTACAAATCATGGATAGCAAAGTGGGAACTTCATAAGGGCATGCCCTTCTGTAATGGGCTTTTGCATGTGCTAGTTGTGAAAATTCCTAAACCGGAATCCCACTGCAACAACTGATGATTTTACTCATATTTGTTAAATTCCTTTAAACAAATTACTTGTTGTTTCCTATGGAAAATATCGTAATACATACATTGTGGCCTTCACTTAATTAAATATTATGCATAAACAAGATACTGAGCAAGAAAGAAAATACAACACAATGGACACTGAATTACTGAACTAACTGTATTCAGTATGATACCACGTGAATGTTGGAACTGAATATTGCTAGTATTTACGCTAACCCTCTAAATCTGCTGCGTTGCAGATGACCTCTGCTCTTTGCCACATAACGTTGTTGCCAACTCTTTTGTGCCCTTCCCAGAATTTGGTGCTCCTAGCCACTACAACAGTCTCACCAACACTCCTCAGAACCACCCAACACTATTCCATCCTACTACTCCTGATTTGGGCTCTCGTAGAAACGTATTGATCTAAGAGGTGGACTCCTCAAGGATCCCGTCCATTTGTAGCTCTTTTGAACTACAGCTCCAAATCATCCCACCTTCCTCTTGGTGGTATCTTGGTTGTTATGGCAAACTTCTCCTGTTCGAATTTTTGCAGGCACAACCTTCTGATCATGTTTCTCATCCTTTTCCTTCTTCCTGAGAGGACACTGAGATGCATAGTGGCCCATCTCGCCACATGTGAAACACTTCACCTTTTAGAGGCCCTTCTTATGTCTCTACTGCTCCTGTTGTCCTTCGATGCAAGGGTTAAATTATCCTCCTCCTCCTTGCGCTTCTACCCACTGTTGTTGTTGCTTCCATCAAGATTGACCTTAACCAGGTCTCTCCTCAACTCCTATGGAGCTAGATGTTGCACATTTTTTGTCAAAATTCCAAGGAAGCTAATATGCCAAAAATAATTCAAAAGGTCGATTCATCAGTCATCATTATATTGAGTCATTGTAACCCATTCTGCAAATTTATAATGTAAATGACGTTAGTAAGGCTATGCATGTATGTAACAACCTAGGTAAGCATATTATTTTGGCAATAGTTTCATTCTAAGAGGTTTTTCGTCTCACTGACTCATTTTTGTTTCAAAATACGAATCGTTGACAGAGTTTTTCCCTCCAACCTCACCCCAAAGCTAGGGTGGAATTATTCATCAATGTCTTAGGTGAATCATATTGTTTTAGTCGAGTCTTATATAAAAGCGGGTTGGGAATAATTAAGCTAATTGGCTAAATTATTTTATTACAAATTACTTGGTCTACTGGATCATATTGAGTCACGGAATTGGGTAAATTATTTGAGGGTCTATATTGAATGGTTGTTCTCCCTTTGAAGGTTGAATTGTAATTATCTTATGTAAAAAATATTTTAGTGCATGGTCCCTCATACTTAGACACCATGGCTAAAATATTAGAGGGTGGAAAAAATTACTAATCCCCTCAAGTGTCAATTAATTAAATTTTCTAGCAAAAATAAATTAAAATCTTAAGCCAGAAATTTAATTAATTAGAGTTAAAATTAAAGTCTTAGAGAAATTAAATTACCCAAGAGGAAAAAATCGTGGGTATCAAAGAAATTAATTTTTGGAGGCCCCCACCAATGGAATATTGGAAATTTCAAGAAAAATTAGACCCTTGCACCTTGGTGGTTAATTCAAAGTCAAATTTTTAGGAAATTAACTCAAAATAATTAAATTTGAGCTAATAAAAAATAAGTTCAATTAGAAATTCGAAAATTTCTCAAAAATAAAATTTTTCGATAGTGGAGATTAAGAGATAATCAAATATTTTTCGATGTCCGATGTTATTTTGACGGGGATCAAGCTAACTAATCATTATTTTTCCACTTAGAAGATTATCTATAAATTATGAATCATTTGAGTCTCAAGCCATAAGATGTTTGGCTAAGAAAAATCTACAGAAAAGCTTATGTAATGCTATTTTCTTGCTAGGAATATTTTTTTTTAATCATAATAAAGACTTTGGGGTGTAGTTCATGGTGTTTATTGTCTACTCATTTGTGGTATGTGTTGGGTATGGGATTTCCTAGATTGTGCTTAAAATTTTAAAAGTGTGTTTATTCATTAGATGGTGATAAGGACATTCTATTGGTATATTTTGCATATATCTTAGGTGATTTGATTCTCCAAATGTTTAACAAGCTTTCTTGAAGAAAATATATAGTTATTGCAGGTTCCCTAACCCTTGGGCTCCAAGTTCACAAACTGCAGAGCTAAGCTAAACTTGTTTGGACTTCAAATATTTTTATCGTTTATCTAACTTCACTAAGAATGTAGCTTGCATTTATTTTCCAAAGTAAAATTAGCCATTTATCAAAAAAGTTCTAAAAAAAATATTTCTCAAAATTCATTTTAAAAGTATTGTATATTTGTACATTTGTATAATATTTTGTAAATTATTTTTTCTAATTGGGATTTTTAGGTTTTGAGATTTTTGTATATATTGGAGTTTTGGGTATTTGTAAACTTATTTGTGTAGGTGAAATCAAGTGGGAAGAGCTGGATTAGAGCTAGATCTAAGCCCTTGAGGGTAAGATCTAGTCCCTAATGTTTTTTGCAGGGCCAACTACTGAAGAACATCTGAAGCAAATTAAATTTTTGGAGCAAGGGTTCCCAAGTTTTAGGACCCCTAGGCCTAGATCTACCTCCTAGAAGGCCAGCATCAACCTCAAACCCTCATGTGTCAGCCTTTGAGGGCCTGTGTTAGCCATTTTCGACCTCCCTAGGGCTGGTCATAAGCCCTGAGGGCCTTGGCCCCCTCCTTTCCCCTTGCTTATGAGTTTCTAGGGCCTTTTAGGCCCGACCGTAAGGCCTAGAGGCCTCGACCTCCCCTCTTAGTCCCTCTTTCCTTCTCCTTCCTCCTCCGCTAGCCTCCTCTCCCCCTTGGTTCTCTCTGTCCTCCCTTTTCCTCCCTTCTCCTCCCTCCTTTATCCCTCTTCTTCCAAGACGCAGCCCTCCAAGGGCTTGTGGCTCCCCCTTTTCGGCCTCTAAGCCCTAGGTTGTAGGTTTTACGACCTTTCCCATTCCATTGGCCTCCTCTTTGCCTAGGTTTTGGCCCTTGTGGGTCCGACAAAACCTCGTTAAGGCTCTTTCCCTAAGTTGTTAGGCTTTCCAAGGCATCATCCCTCCAACGTTGAACCTCCTAGGCCCTCCTCCCCTCAATGCTAGCTATATTGGGCCTAGCATTGCCCTCTTTTGGCCCTAGTTTGATCTCTTCCCATCTTTGAATTTATTTTGGACTGAATACTTGATGTGTTTTGCAGAGAAACTGACTCAAAAAATTGTGCTTTCAAGTGGCATCTTCATTGGAAATTTTTGGGCAAGTGATCTACAAGACCTTGGGCCTAGGGTTTTCTCTTTAAACCCTTGTTTTCTGACTGTTTTGCTACAATTGTGATAAATTCTCCATAACAGTGATGTAAGTGCCCTAAAATCTCATCTAAGTGGTCTAAACAATTGATAACATTATATACTTATTTGTTGGCTAGAAATTCTCTGCATAATCACAAGGCCAGATCTGATATTTTCTTAATATCACAACTTAAAGGGCTTAAAATTCAAATTTTTCGATTTAGCAAACTTACTCTAGCATTGGAAAATATTGGCACAAGTAATTGCACCAATAACTCACGATTTGTTCACTTTTCTTACTGTTGTAATAAGTGTTTCAAATCTAATATAACAGTGAACAATTCATCATAAGTAGTTTAGCTAGCTTGTGTTTTCACTTCACGAGTCTATTAGCATCTCATTGATCATATCTTGTTACTATATGCTTTCTATCTTGTGGATCTAGATTTATTTACTTGCAGATGTCCTAAATTTTAGTAAGGAGATAAGTAACATAAGATTTTGAATTTATGCTCTATAGATCAATATAGCTCTTATTTCATGGTTTTGTAGCAAATTGACTTAAGTCTGCTAACATATTCATTTGTTGTTTGAGTGGATCCACAGGTTTCAAGTTCACATCCAAATAACACTCTCTAAAGAAATATAATCTTAAATCTTTGGGAATATTGATATCTTGTGCTCTAAGTCATATTGCCTATTTGGTTAACAAGTAACATTGTGATCTAAGGCATTACGAAATATATTTTATTATGTTGGCATCTAAGGCTAAATCTAACATCTCTTAACAAGTGACGTTATCTAAAGTGCATAATATTGGCATAAGATTGTTGAATATCATCATTGAAATATCTTGTATTTTGTGTTGATGATCTTTGGCTATTTGTTGAGTGTATTATCATCCTTAGTTGAACATCCTATGGATTGGTTAACATTGACACTAAGTTATTGGCTCTTTCTTGGTTGTAAAATTGCATATAATTTGATAAGTACCCTTATCGTTCAAGATGTATCATAACTTAAAGTACTTAAACATTATGTTAATCTTAAACTAAGAATCTAACCCATTCCATTGCATAAGAATTCTAGGCTTAGTTTTCACTAATAACTTACTTCCAAGGATAAGATTGGTTGATAAAATCCTAGGACAACCCTTTCTCATCTAGCTTGAGGGATTCAACCCATTTTATTGGTTAACAAAGCGACCTTGCAGTCGCCAGAGCCACAATCTCTACAGTGCCAAAGGCATTGGGTGGTTGGAATGCAAGGGAAGGTATCGTTAATCAAGCCTCTACTTGCTTCTCGTTGGCTTCCATCCCACAAACTATTCTAAATATTGGTTTCAAAACAGTTAAGAGAGAGGTTCCATTTTAGACTAGGCATATAATTTAAAAGTAACAAAGATCCTTGCGTTACACCTAGATCTTAGGACTTGCATAGCATATAGGTTAGTCAATTATTTAAGCAGTGGTTGTCCATCCGATTACGTGGTCTTAATTTATAATAAGAAATAATTTTGACTCCATAAGGCACTGGTCTCATTTCTAAATCTAATTCAATCCTTAAATCTCACTAAATTTAACCAAGTAGCTAGGCCACTCAATTGTGTCTCCTCATCATCTGATTTCCATAGAGTCTACCCCCCATAGCCTATTGTTTGGAGATAGATAGAAAGGAGTGGGAGGGGATCAGAGTTACAACCCCTGCTCTTAGTTGTTGTCATGGTGCATGTATAATCTGGGCGATAATAGGCAGCAGCTTACCTCTTACCAACCGCATGACTTTCACTCATATTACAACTTGCCCAAGCTTGAGCAGCATTTGGATTCTCGGTTTGAACACCAGAGAAGTGATCAAGTCATGGTTGTAGGAACCATCTATGTTTCATTAGAAGCCTAATGATATCTACAAGAGTGAGTGTCTTAGAATAGTTTACCAGTAACTAGTGGCTATTTGTTGCAGGATCTATGGATGAAAGAATAATGAATCCTTTAATGAAGGATGGATCTTCATGCTTTATCCATTGGTCACAAAAGGGAAGGTATTCTATTGGTAAAATATGTTATCGCATTAGCTGAAAGTTAATTTGAACAAGGCAAAAGAACCACCGGAGGGAAAACAACCACATGTTTTCATGTCTTCATACTTACGAGATGGTATTTGTGCACACTATGAATTCTCAAGTCTAGAATGGAAGTGGACCCCAAGAGAGCTACTTATCCATGTGTATTACAAAGCGTTATTAGAATACAACTACTAAGGAATTTATGAGAAGATTGTTGAGCACTTATTCAAGGTTTTGTATCAGATGATATTTGAGGAAGAAGGCCCTTGCATGTTCCATGAGGCTAGGAAGGCAATTGCAAAAGTAGCATATTAGTTTTCCTCACCTCAGGGCACATACCTTAGAGTGTTTGGTTCCCATAAGCCTCCACATATTTTAACAAAGTATGTGAGAGATAAAGTGGTCATGCAAGAGGTTGCTTATTATCTTAGCATAGGTCTATCTCAGTTGTTGCATACAAAGAAGAGAGCACATTAGCCTTCATTTCCTATGTAAGTGGGATCCTATGAACTCAAGAGCTTAAAATATGCAGGAGTAGAAGTTGAGGAACTTATCATACTTAGGTTCAGTGAGATGAGCTTTCACAAACATGATCCTAGATGAGTGTGTAAAAGACATTGTGCCAAGTTGAATTCTACCTGGCCTTATGAGTCTTATTGACGAAAAGAGGAAGAGAATATAAGGAATTGGTACAATGCTTCCTGACCACATGCACTAGGTAATGAGGTGGACCCTTCCAATGCATCTCATGAGGAATATGCTTGGGAAGGGAATCAGCAGGAAGTGCCCACTCTAGTAAGAATTGCCAAGTATAAGAGGAAATTTGTGTACAACCCTGAAGTGGAGGGGAGACAAAAGTTCAAAGCAAATCCTATCATTCTTAGAGAGGCCATTGCAACAGAAAAGAGGAGAAAGGAGTTTGGAATAATCAAAGAAGAAATAGTGGGAAGAAGAAAAGAGATGAGAAGAGGAGTGAAGGCAAGAAGAGGAATGGATCTAGAAAGAAGAATAGGAAAGGAAAGAAAGAGAAGACATGAGGAAAAATGAGGAGCTAAGAAAGAAAGAAAAGGAGGAAACTATAAAGAAGGAAGAAGAAGAAGCAAAAAGGAAATATCAAGAAGAACTATGGCAAAAATAAAGAGAAGAAGAAGAACGACAAAATCAAATAGAGGATGAAGAAAGTGGGAGAAAGCAGGATAAGGAGTTTGTCAGAGAAATAAAGGAGGAAATATGGGCCCAAGATATAGAGGTTAAATGAGAGGAGGATAACCAAGAGGCAGGTATTGTGCCTATTGCGAACTAAACCTCAGTCAGCCTTCACCTCCTCTTACTAGTGGCCCCATCCCATTCATCGAAATGTGAATCCCTCCTTCAAATGATGACATGGTCATGGATATTTCCAACCTTACCTTCGATAATTTAAAGAACATAATAATACATGAAAGATGGAAGTATTTTCCTAATGATTTGGTTCATCTCGTCTCCATTCACAATGAGAGGGTAATTGTGCCCATACCAAGAAGAATATGAGAACATTCGTAGGAAAAAATGCAACCTTTGCATAAGATACAAAAATAAACATTGATTTCTTGATGCAGGAAAATAAGTAATTGGAAAAGGATCTAGCTTCTGCAAGGAAATATATTGATCATCTCCTTGCCAAGAATAAAAGGTTGTCTTTCATTGATTCTAACTTGAAGGAGTTAATAGGCATTTATATTTGACTAAATTTAGTCATTGGGAGACACTATGAGATAGTTGTATGAGGAAATGATCATGCTTCATAAGGTGGTGGTGCCCTTGCATGCAATGCAAAAGCGATCGTGAGAGAATGTAAAAGTTCTAAAGATAGTTTATGCAACCATCGATGTGATACAAGAATGGGGCACTATGTATAGTAATACACCATCATAGTTTGTCAGAAAGACAAGGCATGAAGCATAATTGGAAAGGGTTGAGGTCATAATGATTTTATAGAGTATCAAGTAACTCAATACATATGTGGCCAATATCATAACTACCTATTCATGATTATATCATAGTTTGGACTCTTTGGTGAGACTGAACAAGATACCTTTTGTTGGAGCATTTGCGGAAACAAAAGGGAGAAATGTCATCACAAAAGAAATTGAAGAAACCTTGAACAACTTGAGGTAGGTTATCACCAAAGATGATTTAGATATTATAAGGAAAACATTCAATAGTTTGTAGTTGGACCTGCCAAGCTGAACATGCAATTGTTCTTATTATGGAATAATATTCAAACTAGTTCCAAAATCATCTATCTCAATGCTATGAAGGCAAGAGTCAAATATAAGTCGGATCTTCCATCAAAGTTGAGAACATAGTAACATAGTATAAAGCTTGGTACCAATATGTTACATCAGAGCTACAAGTAGAAGTTGTTGAGCTACAATTTCCTCAAGCTCAAGAATGATGCATAAAATTTTGTCTTATTAGGCAGCCACATTTTGTCCTATGTGATTTTCTATTTATAAAATAATAAGAAACATAAATGTAAGTAGAAGTGCAAGAGTCAAATAGGGAATATGAAGAGTCATTAGATAGAATAAAGACAAAAGAAGCTCAAGATTCATGAGGAAGCTAAAAGGTCACAAGTGGAGGTGAAAGGTCACCTCATTTTTTATAAATAAACCCTCATAACTCAAGCAAAGGGCTTGGAACTTAATATTGGTAACCTTGGCTTCTCTAGTCTAGCATAGGAGTGAATATCGTTCTTTGGAGAAGTGAGTAGTAGCTTCATGTTCTACTATTGGGGATAGTGTCATATCATTGTATTGTGTACTTGGAACTTTCACTTAATCAACATAATCTCTTAGAGCCATAACACCTTCATGCATGTATCATGGATGTTGTAATACTATTCTTTAAATGTTTGCAATATTTGTTATTTCATTAATGCCAAGGTCAACGAACTATTTCGTTAGCTTTAGTATATATCTTACTGAATGTGTGTTGTACTTGTTTTCTTTATTGTTATTATCTTGTGAACTATTTTGTAAGATAACTAATGATTATTTCATATGTTTGTGCATCTCCTTTAGGATAGTACTACTAATTTTCTTCTAGATGCTTACTCTCTTTTCCTCTTGTGTGAAAGGACCTCTTATGCATTACAATTGATATTTCACAAATTTTACTCATTTTTTGTCACCAAAGTTATGTGTATTTCTTGTTACGTGTTTATTGTAGCCAAGGAAATCTTTAAATCACAGTTATTACAACCAATCGTACTTTCCAATTAGGGATCCTACTCCAAATGATGTGAGGTATAATTGAGACTTCATACTGGGAAGACCCCCTTCCCTATTGTCGACATCTAGTACAATCAATAGGATTTTGGCACTAAAAGGGGAGCCAGATGACAAGTTGAGCCCACGAAGTCTAGTTTTATTTTTTCATCTTGAATGGCTTCTTCCCAAATCATACTCTTGGGATTATTTTCTAAGATTGCAACTCTAAAATTTCCCATGTGAATAATTCATAACTTGTCAAATCTTAAGTTTGATAGTGAGGATGAAAAAAACCATTTTTGAGCACATTCTTCACTTTCTTCAATTTTGTGATTCTTTTGAAATTAATTTCAAGTATGTTTCTTGTAGGTTGTTCATTCTCACTTTTGAAGGTCGTGTCAAACAATGGTGTTATACTTTGCCAACCACTTCTATTCATTCTTTTGAACAACTTGTCATGGAGCTTCACAAGGATTTTGATAGGTATGATTATCAAAGTGTATATAAGAAGATTATTAAACTTAGAATGAAACCTGGTGAATATTTGGAAGATTTTCTTGACCACTTTCTCCACTTTTGTTACGAGTTTTTTGAGGAAGAAATTTGATTGAGATTTTATGAATGAGGAGTTTCAATATCTAGTGCAGATTTCTTTGGAACCTCTTGAACCTAAATCTCTTACTAGTGTCCCAGTGTTTCTTGGTCATGGAACACTTAAGGTTTCAAAAGAATAATCTAATATTTCTGGTGGTTCTTCCCATTCTTTCATTTATTTATCAAATGAAGTAGTCCCATGTACCAATGTTGAGGTTTAAAAACTACGAGATCAGATAAGTGATTCATCCATCCAATGTCTATCTTCTCCTCATAATAAAAATTTGAATGTGTATTTAAATATTGAATCTAATCTGATCAATGATATTGCTTCTTCAAGATACATCTCTTGTTATCCATCATTTATCTCTCATGGTCCCCTTTTCCTTGATTCACCAAATTAACATGTTCTACCAGTCTCTTATGAATCTTATGGTGATCAAGTTAGAGATGATGATGTTGTTCAACTATAAGAACAAGAGACTCATAATAACCGTTATGATGATTATGTAGGGGCCTTATATTGTGAACAAGAATTTTTCATTATAGAAGATATTTCATTTGATATGTATTTCCCCTCTTCACTATTAACTCACTTTCCTAACATGTTTACTGAATCTGCTACACTAGTATTTCCGTTAAATAATTTTGATCTTCATATTATTGGCTTTTATCATAGTTAGGAATAGTGTGGTGTCAATTTTTAATTAAAAGAAAGGGTGGAATCCATTTTTCATGAGTTGTCTCATTCCTCATCTTTAATTTGTGAATAAGCAAAATTTGTAACTCCCTATACTCAAGCAAATCCCTCACTTGATTCATCTAACCATAAAGAATCCCTGGACTTGAATGTGAAATTTGATCCAACTAGTGGCACTTCTAATGTGTTCTTTGATACATTTAGTGATAATTTCACATCTTCATCTGTAGATCTTTCCAAGCCACCAGTGATTGATGTTCATTGTTTGATATTTTGGAAACTTGCCAAGAAGTCGATGCACTTTAACCTTTGTTGATGGTTCTGTCAGGATCTCGCGATCTTGCTAATATTTCTGATCAAGGTTAGATCAAAATCCCTTAATGAGATAATATTAATGATTCAACTAAACATACTAAAAATACATCTCTTTTTCGATTCCAAGATTCTTCACCTTCTTTTACATACGATGATCTAATTGTCGAATGGTTAGAAGAGTATTACATGGAAATTTATTTTGATAGTAATAAGGTTCGATGTTGTTGCATGTTTGAAAAAATATAAGGTATGAATGAATGTAATTCCATGAGAAGATGTTGATGTGTGTGTGACCATCAAGACACAACAGTAGATGGTTTGGCACAAGCTTTCCTGTTATACTTTTCTACTAAATTTTATGGCCTTCAAGTCTTGGAGGGAGACTTATTGATTTACCTTTTCTCTTTTACTCTTTACTCGATAGTATTATGTACCACTCCTTGCCTCGCCCTTACAAGTCAGGAACTGCTTCGATGGTTACATTGGAAATTTCACTTCATGTAAGCCTAACCTTTCCTTTGTTAGTTTAGGAGTAGGTTTAGTATAGTTTTCATTCTCTCTTTACTTTGATTGTCGGATCTTTCCCTTTCCTTTTATTTTGTACTTTTATCTTCAATTTGTTTATACTAAGCCGTGTAAAATATATGTTGATTGGATTTGAAGAAATGTGGCAAAGTTCAAGAGGGCATTGTAAAACTATCAACACTTGGTTAATTGTTTATCATCTTCTTTGTCTGGGCCTTATATCCTTAAATGTCCATGATGTTTGAAAGGAAAATATGATCCATTCAAACAAAAATCATTGATTAGAGAAATTTTTCGGCGAAATCACATAAAAACTCTTTTGTCGACGCGTTTCGAACCAACCAGTGTGGTTCATCGTTAGGACAAATTGAAAAAACGAATCCAGCTTAGCTTGTTAAATAGTATGTGCAGAGACTCCAACGGCTATATTCCCAACGGCTAATTTTTGACCTACCGACCCCAGTCAAACTGATAATATTCTTGTTATATTTAATTAATATTATTTTTAGAAAATAGTTAAGCTAGGACCATTATATACTAAAAGAATACATTAGTTAATTTAACTAACTGTATTTGAATATTAATAAATATCTATATAAACATCTAAAAACTAAAAGAATACATTAGTTAATTTAACTAACTGTACTTGAATCTTAATAATATATATAAACATCTAAAAGCGAACTATTTTAAGAATATCATAGGTCATCATTTACTAATTAAATAGTTTTTATTTATTTTTTTAGATTAAGGACCATGAATCAATTTTAAATTAAATTCTCTTTATTAATTCATTTTAATTCTTCAATCTTTTATTCCTATAAATTACTTAATCTATTTCTTGATATATTAAATTACTTATTATTCTAGAAAATATAAATTAGGTAATCTTATATCAAAATTTCATTTTTTAATTAATTACTAAATTTTTAGAATTATTTAATTAGGTAAATCTTATAAAAAAGAATATATATTAGTTAATTTAAATAACTGTACTTGTGATATAATTAATGAATGTAAACTAATTAAATAATATCATAGGTCCATCTATATTTAAAATAATTTCTATTTATTTTTTTAAAAGTCATGGTCCATTTAGAAATCATATTTAAATTAGGTCAATCTTATAATCTTAATAAATAGAAACTATTAATTTAAACGATGAATTAGAATTATTATTAAATAAGTATATGATGTTAATTTAGTTGGAGTTAGGTCATTTAGTAATAAACTAATGAATTTCTGATTATAAGATTGACCTAATTTAAATATGATTTCTAAATGGACCATGACTTTTTTTATTATTTTTAATATATGATGGACCTATGATATTAATTTAATCAGTTTACATACATTTATTATATCCAAGTACAGTTATTTAAATTAACTAATATATATTCTTTTTATAAGATTTTACCTAATTAAAATAATTTCTAAAAATATTAGTAATTTAATATAACAAATGAATTTTTGATTATAAGATTTACCTAATTTAAATATTTTCTAGAAATAATAGTAATTTAATATAACAAGAAATCGACTAGGTATTTTATTAGGAATAAAAAGATTATTGAAGAAATTTAGATGAATTAATAAATAGAATTTCATTTTAAAATTGGATGGAAATTATTTTAATTAGTATATAATGGACCTATGATATTCTTTTTAATTAAATTAGTTCACTTTTAGATGTTTATATATATTTATTAATATTCAAGTACAGTTAGTTAAATTAACTAATGTATTCTTTTAGTTTTTAGATTTATGTTTATATATATTTATTAATATTCAAGTACAGTTAGTTAAATTAACTAATGTATTCTTTTAGTATATAATGGTCCTAGCTTAACTTATTTTCTAAAAATAATATTAATTAAATATAACAAGAATATTATCAGTTTGACTGGGGTCAGTAGGTCAAAAATTAGCTGTTGGGAATATAGTCGTTGGAGTCTCTGCACATACTATTTAACAAGCTAAGCTGGATTCGTTTTTTCAACTTGTCCTGACGATGAACCACACTGGTTGGTTCGAAACGCGTTGACAAAAGAGTTTTTATGTGATTTCGCCGAAAAATTTCTCTAAACAATGTTATGGATCACAGAAGTATAAATTCCTTAAAAATCATTGAGTAGAACCATGATATCCATATCTATTTTAGAATCTTCTTCCCTTGACTTAGTGTTGTAATTGTGATGTTTGCATGTTGATTCAATCAAGTAGAGAAGGGAAAGGGGAAAACTAATTGCAAGTGCATTAATTTCAGAGGTATATAACAATATCTAAAGGAAAAACCTCTCTTGCTTTCAATAAGTCAGAATCCATCTTCCACCTTGGTGATATAAATGTTGATAACATTCCAATAAGAAAATTGAAAATAAAATAAAAGGGTGAAAGAAGAGAAGGGATTCCTGCGTAGGGAGGTGAAGCAAGTAACTTTTCCAGGGTACTAAATAGGATCGTTGGCAATGAATAAATTCTTATTTTCTTGTCATGACTTTGTCGGGGTACTAAACAGGCCTACTAGTAGTGGAGCAACACTAGAGATGCAACTAAATCTCTGAGCACTTTAAACTCACAACTTATATTACCCTTATCCCAGATCAAAACAATTGTGATATGGAAATATTTGCTAATGTGTTTAGTTGAGAAAAGGATGAAAGAGACTACAATTATAACCAGGATAAATGGGGAAGCTAAGGTAATTCATACAATAAATCAATACTTCTTGAAGGAATAGACTTGACACATAAAGTTAAACCCAAACAAAGAAATTGGAGTTCTTCTCGTGTGTCGCCAATTGTTGTAGTTGCTATAACCCCCCTCCAAAATTTTGCCCATGCTTTGATTTTGGAGCTTCCTTTCAACCATAAGAATTTTCGTTTCAACTTATGTCAAGTTTTCCTCATAAAGTACTAAGTGTCACAACCTTTCTCTCTCTCATGTCAAGCTTCCAGTGTTTTAACTATGCTTTCTTTCTAACAACTCTTGGGAATTTTATGATGATAGAAAATCCTTGTCGATAGTAATTGATCGACTTTTGAATATAGACAACGCACTTATTTTGAAAAAAAGCTAAGTCTTACCTTGATTAAAATTGATTGCACACCTGCTCTGAGGGATTGCACAATCCCTTGTCACAATAAACTGCGCAAATCCTTGTCAGAGTGAACTGTTGAACCCCTTGAGACAATAAATTGCACAATTAGTTGTGAGAGAAAAATGTGAAACTCCTTGTGGCATAAAAATGTGCAATCCACTATCAAAGAAAAATATGCAGTTCCTTGAGTCAGTAAACTGCGCAGTCCCTAGAGTTAGCCAACTCCGCATTTCTTCAAAATAAGAAGTGTGCACTTCCCAAGGACATCCATGCACACTTCTAAGTAATAGTGTGGCACATGTTTCTAAATTGATCACCTGACATCTGTTAGTCAACTAGGAGTGGCTCCTTGATTTTAGGCATGTGCACCCAAAACCCTAACCCTAATCTTGTGAGTGCTCATCTATATAAGAAAGTTATTCTAGAGCTCATACTCACACTCATCTTTGGAGTTCTACTCATTCTCATGAGCACAATGAGCTTTGGATTACATTTGTGTTGTTTCTCCTAGTAAGTTTCTCAAATGTCACTTTTTCCCACTCAGTCCTTTTACAAGTGTCATTTTGTCCTGCTTTTCTTATAACAAGTGTCATTTATGTTCTTATTAGCTTCTACAATTTTCATTTCAGTATTTTACACTTCTTTTATATTGTCTCTTTGAATTCCTTTTCTTTTCACCTACCAATAATTATTGTTTCTAGGTGTATTTATGCATGCATTCCCTCTTCCTTTCATTATCTTTCTTGTTCAATGTAACTGATTTTTTTGAGTGAATCTGAGGCTGATCCACATCCTTCACCTCTCCATTCAACAGATATTGATCCTTCCCCTCTACTAGAAAAAAATATGTAGTTCTCAAAGTCTCGTTCCCTCTTCAACTATGCATTTCTCAATCTTATCCTGCAAAGACTCCCTCCTTTCCTTCTGCAACTACGTAATCCCTAGGCCCCAATTGCGCATAGAGCAATCCCAGATAGTCGTGGGGCCTTCTTATCTGTTGCAATTGCGCACTATGTATTACAAAGTATCCCTTCAAATGTAATTGTGCATTGCGCAATTTTAGTCTTCAGCCTCTCCCTCTTGTAGTCAAGAACTACGCAATATTCCCTTAGATGATGCACAATGTGCATTTCCAGTGACCAGTATGGTCACTCTACCTCACCTATGCTCTAGCATTATGTAATCATTTTTCTTAGTGGTTGTCTTCTACATAGAAATTATTAGATTAGTTGATCTCTTGCGAAACTAACTTGTATTTGCCATGAGTGCATATGTTTCATCAAGTACTACAGATCCAAGACATATCAATCTTTCATCTTCCCCTAGCACCATGCCTCCAAAACAAGGATAATCAAAGGAGGTCACAAAGATCAGTATTGACAATGTCATGGATAGTAACTTGAAAAGAGTTCATGTATTTTCAGACACCTAATGCTTTAATGAAAAAAATTCTAATGTCACATGGCTGACCATCAAGGATGTATTCAATTCAAAGGAGTTTACAGAAGATATGGAAGATAGGAAATTCTATGAGAACTTCAAGCGGACAGGGTTCCACAAAGTTGCTTGCAAGTATCTTGTGCAACCTTGTGCCGATGTCATCAAGTGGATACCGCAGGGTCTAGAAACTAAGAACATGGTGCTAAATAGTGTTAGTGGGAAGAAACTTTCCTCTTACTGGTTGCATGAATTTTACTTATATTACAACTTTCCCAAGGTTTAGCAACACTTGAATTCCCAGTTTTATGCAGCTTGGGGTTATTTCAACACTAAATAATTGATTAAGTCATGGTGGCAGGAACCATCTAGATTTTTCCAAAACCCTGATGGTATCTACAAGACTAAGTCTCTCAAAACAGTTTATCAGTACCTAATGGTTATATGTTGCAGCATATATGGATGAAAGAATACCAGATCCTTCGATGAAGGATGGATCTTCATGCTTTATCCACTAATCACAAAAGGGAAGGTATTAAATTGGTCAAATTTGTTATCCTAGCAACTGAAAGTTAATTTGAACAGGGAAAAAGAACCACCACAGGGAAAGAAACCAAAGTTTTACATGTTTTCCTACTTATTGGATGGTATTTGTGCACACCATGAATTCTCAGGTCGTGGAACCCAAGAGAGCTCCCTACCCATGTGTATTGCAAAGTCTTGTCAGAATAAATTTACCAAAGAGTATATGAGAGGCTCGTTGAAGACTTATTCAAGGTTTTGTATCATATGATCTTTTAGAGAAGCCCCTTGCATGTCCCATGAGGCTAGGAGGGTAGTTGCAAAAATAGTAGATTGGTTTGCCTCACCTCAGGGAACATACCTTAGAGTGTTTGGTTCTCATCAACATCCACATATTTTATCGAGGTATGTGATAGTTAAAGTGGTCCTATAGGAGGTTTATTATCATCTTAGCATAGGTCTATCTAAGTTGTTGCAGAAGAATAAGTATACACCTTGGCCTTCCTTTCCTCTTCAAGTGGGATCCTATGAGATCAAGAGCTTAATGGTTGTAGAAGCAGAAGTTGAGGAACTTATCATCCTTAGTTTCAGTGAGATGAGCTTTCACAGATATGATCCTAGAGGAGTGTGTAAAATACACTATGTCAAGTATCATTTTCCCTGGACTTATGAGTCTTATTGCTGGAAAGAGGAAGAAAAGATAAAGAATCGTTACAATGATTCTCAACCACATGCACTAGGCAATGAGGCAGGCCCTTCCAATGCAGTTCATGAATAGGATGTTTAGGAAGGGAATCAAAAATGTTATTACAATAAAAGTTTTGCATTTTTAAATATTTTTTGGAAAATGTTGACAATTTTAGTGTCAGTGTTTAAATTTGTAATAAACAGGGAAATTTTCTTGATAGTGGGACTCTCAACATTTTTTGGAAATCTGAGTAAATACTAAGAGAAGTTTTAAGTCATTTTTCAACCATCATAATGACTCAGAACCTACATCAGACCCTTTCCATTGATAAGTGCTCAAAATTAGCTTTCCAAAGGTATATGGAATTCCCCAAATGGACTCTAGAATCAAGAGTTCAAGCATATTGAAGTTTCTCTTTGAAAACTATAGAACAAGGGAAAAATGCCTAAGTGTGAAAATCTCGGATCCCACATATCAGAGTTTTTTAAAGAAGCAATAGTGGAGGTCAAATCACATCAGCGATCAACGAAAAATAATATATTAATTTTAAATTAATTAATTATAAAATAGATTAAATTTTAAATTAAATTTACAAATTAATAATAAAATTAAATTAAGTTCCAATTAATAGTCCAAGAAGGACTTCTTTCTTTCTTCTTCTTCTTCTTCTTATATATATCTATATATATATATATATATTATATATATATACATATATATATACATATATATATACAATATATTATATATATATTATATATATATATATATATATATATATAATATATACATATATATATATATATATTACATATATACATACATAATATACATATATATATACATATATATATATATATATATATATATATATATATATATATATATATATATACATATATATATATATATATATATATATATATATATATATATATATATATTATATATAATATATTCTCTAAGTATATAATTAATTATTGTAATATGTTTCTAACACTCATATTTCTAAAAACTCTTTGACTAAGAATATAAAATTAATTTTATTTTAATATATATTTAACGTATATTTTAATTAGAATATAATGAACTATTTATATAGCTTACTCTAATTTTAACTTTTATAACTAAATAATATCTAACAATTTTAAATTAATTTATTCTAACAATTTTAAATTAATTTATTTTAATTAGAATTTAATTAAATAGCTTTAATATTTATAATAACAATTTCAAATTAATCTATTTTATAATTTACTTATTATAATATATTAAAATGATCCATTTGCATTAACAAGAATATTAAATTAACTTATTTAAATAAATAAAGTTTATACCCCTTATCAAAGTCAAACTTGTTGTTTCCCGGTCCAATCTAGCTGTTGTCATTCTAGCATTACCTGTCTAGAAAATTGGGTCATTGGATATTCTGCCCTATCTATTTAATGTGAAATGCGAGATCTACTCACTCAACTTGTCCTGACGATGAACTACACTGGTTGGTTCGAAACGCGTCGACAAAAGTACCTCTATGTGATTTTCGCCGAAGAATCTTCTCAAAAACTTTATTGTAGATACCTTTCTTATACCTTATTACCAAGTGGAATTCTTGAAGAAAGCCCATCCATCGGAAGTGCCTTGATTGCTGCAACTTAGATTGAGATTGCAAGTATTTCAATGGCTGATGATCAGTGTGAATGATTTTTTCCTTACCCATCAAGTAGTGTTTCCACTTTTTCAGACTTTGCACCACTACATACAATTCCTTGTCTTATTTAGAATAATTAATCATTGTGCCATTAAATGTTTCCGAATGAAAACATATAGGCTTACCATGTTGCATGAGGACTGCACCCACGGTGTAGTCACTAGCATCAGTCTAGATCCCAAATAACTGTCTCATGTCTATAAGTGCTAGTACTAGAGTTGAACTGATCTTTTCCTTCAATGCATCAAAGGCCTTTTTTTGTTTTCCTCCCCACTGAAAAACCTTTTTCACACTAGTCAATGCATGAAAAGGAGCTGTTATGGAAGAAAAATTAGCAATAAATTTCCTCCAATATTGGGTTGCTCCCAAAAAACTTCTTACCTAAGTAACTGTTTTGGGCCTTGGCGAATTCAAAATGACTTTAACCTTGAAGGGATTTATTTTTAACTCACCTCCTCCAACAATATGACCCAAGTAAACTAAAGTAGTTTTTCCAAACTCACACTTTGACATCTTTAAATACAATTGTTCTTTCTCTAAGGCATCAAGTACTTTTCTCACATGCATGACATGTTCATCATGAGATTTACTGAAAATTAAGATGTCATCTAAGTAGACTATAACAAATTCATCAAGAAATATCCTCAACCCATCATTTATCACACACATGAAGGTAGCAGGAGCATTACATAAACCAAAAGGCATAACTAGTCATTCAAACAAACCTTGTTTTGTCTTGAATGTTGTCTTCCAAATGTCTCCTTCAACAATTCTAATTTGATGGTAGCCACTCCTTAATTCCAACTCAGTAAAATATTTTGCATCCTTCAATTGATCAAGTAAATCATCTATTCTAGGTAGTGGGTAACGGTTCTTTACCGTAATCTTTTTCAATGCATGAAAGTCCAAACACATGTGCCATGTTCCATCCTTCTTTGGCACTAAAACAATAGGTTACCCACATGGCGAAGAAATTGGCCTAATGATCCCTTTATCCAACAACTCTTGAATTTTCTTTTTAATTTCTGCACTTTCCATCACTAACATCCTGTACATGCCAATGTTGGGAAGAGGACTATCTTGCTGCAACTGTAACTCATGTTGGATTCCTCTCTTGGGAGGCAATCCTTTTGGTTTCTAAAACATCTCATAATATTCGTTAATAACATCAACCAATTCAGATTTCAATCTTGAGTCACAACCTTGAAAAACTTCATTATCAATATCATTCTTGGGTTTGATCATTAGAAGCACAAATTCTTGCTAGAATTCACTAGTCTTTTCATCTGACCGCATTTACAAGTCAAAGATTTAGTTTCTTGCTATGGGCTCTTACAAGGTATTATACTCCATCTTTGAAGAAATGGTATCTTTTTTCATGTCTATGGAAGATATCTTTTCTGTCATAGAGATATGGGCTGCCCAAAAATATACCACGTGTCTAATGGCACAACATCAAATTCCACTTCATCTATAAAATTTGCAATAACGGTGAATTTCAGTCTACACTTTCTAGTTACTTGAAATTGTGCATTGTCACACACCCATCCTAACGGATATGGCTTATGATGTGGAATGGTTTTGAAGTTTAAACTTTTGACAATGTTTTCAGAGATGAGATTGGCTTAAGAGCACTATAAAGAAGGGTATCAATTTTGCTATGTTTTGAGATTATGCTTATGTGAAAACGTTATATCCTCTTCTTTTCATTTGGAGTTTCATTGTGTAAATTTGAAGTACTAATGCTAGCAATGGATTCTTTTCCTTTCATACCCATGGTTGTAATTTTAGTTTCATCACCTGAATCGAATTTCAAATCCTATTGAGTGGTTGCAGTTGTCTTTTGTTTTCCTTTGTTCAATTTCTTTGGTTTTATCTCAGGGTGAAGCTTCTAACAATGAGCTTCATCATGACCCTCTTTGGAACAATGCTTGCATGTTATTTTCTCTCCTTCCTTCTTAATGGATTCATGTCTTTCCTTTCCCTTTGAAACCCTTTTCTTTTCCTTTACCCTTAAATGGATTTTTACTACCCTCTTCTGGAGTATATTTCTCTCTTTCCTCAAGGTGAGTGGCTTGCACACAGACCTCATCTAGATTATTGGGATTAAACATAAGGATAGTATGCCTAAGGTAACTATGTAAACCCCCTATATACTTCAGCAACGTGTCTTGTGATTGCAAATTTACACCTAACTTTAAAGACTTTTTTCGGAATTCTTGGGTGTAATCTTGCATATTTTGACCTTTAAGTTGTCTAAATTTATGCCAATTCATGATGGATTTCTACATATATGCTAGAGTATAAAACTGCATTTTAATTGTAACAATGAAATCAGACCAAGAAATTGAGATCTTACCATGTTTTATTTATCTCTTCTTGTGTCTTGGCTTCCCACCATACTAGTGTTGCACCCTCCAGCCTCAAGGAAGATAGTTGAATCTTTATGTCATCATCTTGAAGGTTTTGAATTCTACAATAGACCTCCAACTAACGAACCCAATTGTCAAGCTTCTCTGCATTCACTTCACCATTATACATGGGCAGTTCAAATTTAACATCAAGTTTTAACAGGGGCGTTTTACCAATTCCTTTTGAGGTATGTTGATGAGTATGAGTAAGGGTTGTATTAGTGGAAGAGGGTGAAGATGCCTGTGAAGATGAATGTGAATATGATGGTGGAGAGGGTGGAGGTTTACCTCCATTTTCATTACCTCCTCCTCTTGAAGAACCTTCTCCTCCTGAAGTACTTTCTCCTTTTGGAGGCTTGGAGCTTTCACCCTGCAATCTTGTATTCCTCTCTTCATAGAGGACTTTCACTATCTTGGTCATGTCAAAGAAAGCCTTCCTAAAGACCTTCTCACCTTTTGTCATATTTGCAGGCTCTCCTTCATGTGACATGCTCACTGATGCTTCAACTGCAATTTGAGGTAGAACTAGTGGTAGAAATTGTGGCAATCTTGCACTCCTTCTCCTTGACCCAACTTTAGGACCTTCAACCAGCTTTCCTTCTCCTCTCTTGAGCTTCAACCTTGTAAGCATCACATTCACTTGCAAATGGTTAAATCCTCCTTGCACAAATAAAACCAAGAGCTTTGATACCAAACTTGATCTGAATGGGAAAATTAGTTTTTTTATCCTAAATTCCTCTTCAGAATATGTAAAAGTGATTAAGGATTCATGAGGTTAATTTCAAGTTTTAACATGATTTTTTGAGTGTTTTTATGTAAATTTCATGTACAAATGGTTGAACGGTAGCATATAATAGACATGAACATCACCAAAACAATATCACAACAGCACATGATGAAGGAGTTCACCCCGCCTGGGCTATGTCTCCTTAGTCCAGCTTCCAATGGCTTGGCCCTCTCTATTATGCTCAAAAGTGTGAATACATCAGCTTACAATGCTCAAATAGCTCTGAAACATGTTCCAATGGCTCCAGAATGCCCAAAAATGCTTGTCTAGCCTCTTTTTGCTCCTAATTTGGTAAAAAATTGAAGAAGATATGGCTTCCCCAAGTATTTTTTCTAATCGCACCTCAATTTCCCCAAAATCCAGCACCATCCTACAAATTTTCCTCCAATTTCACCAATCGAGCGTCGGTTTTGCCTAATTCCAAGCAAAATTGTTGAACAGATGAAATGCCCTATAAGGCCTTAAATCCGAAAATTTTGGACATGTGGGGGGCCACGTGCCCGGAGCTAAGGCCAACAGGCCACCCTCGTTGGTCAGGCCCCCACTCTGCTTTTCCGTGGTCCCTTGGGGTGGCTAGTCCCCATGGTTGTCCCTTTCCCTGGAATGCGCCAATATTGAATTTTAAATATATGCAGAAACCATATTATAATAAGAACTAAATGATGGTGTATTGGCAAGGCCTTGGACTTGTCACTTAGAGGTCGTGGGATCAACGCCCACCCACTACTACTCAGACCTTGACCCGATATTTGGTGGCCCTCAGGCTGTCATGTGGCAGCCCCTGGCTGGGCCATGTGGCAACCTATGGTTGGCCACCAACAAACCAATCAAACTCGTCCAAATAAGCTCCAATATCATCGTACCACTTAGAACCACACCATTTGCCAAAGGTCAAACAGTCACTTTCATAATCACCATGCCACGTAGGCATGCCCATTCAGCGCCACGTCAGTAGTACAGATTGTTGACTAAGCTGGCAGCATTTTTTTTAAATCCTCCTTTTTATAAAAATGAATAGAACATGTTTCTGGGAGCATACAGAGTCTTTTTCATGCGAAACGAGTTGTGTTGGATTCAGGATAACAAGCACTATGTGGTCATCTAGGTTCCACATTGATCCGATAACTTTGAATTTTGAGCAAATTTTTTAGAACCTGATCACAAGGTGACACATGGAAGCGATGATGTCATATATCGAAGATTGGTGATCGCAAGTTAAGGCATTTCGCCACTCTCAAACAAAATCCTTCGATTGAAGGGCTCTGATATGGGGGTTAGCCCACAATCACAAAGAAGCCAAGGTGCAGGGTTGAGAACCAGGGTTGAGAACCAAGGGTGATCGAAATTGCCGATCACATATCGGTGATTTGTAACATGTACCGCTTGAAAATTCTCCAATTGAAGGGCTCCGATTATGGGGTTTTCCCACGGTCACAAATAGCTTAAAGAACCGAAGGTCAGGGGTGATAACCAAGGGCTATCGCATATCGGAGATCACAAGCCTTGGGGGTGCCAATGCAGTATCATAAAATTGTCGATTAGAAAGTTTCGATATTATAAAAGGCCCAGGCACATATGATGTGGTCCCATGTGTTACACGTGGGCACTATTTGTAACGCAATATTCCAAAAAATCTGCCCCATTTTTCCCCAAGTCCTGAAATAGTTATTATAAGTCATTCTATGGTTCCAAGGGACCAAACATTATGTCGATATTTCAAATAATCAGCCATCATCCTAGCCACACCCCGCGCAATTCAAAATAGCAATACAACTAAAAGCTCTGATTTCATAAAAGTTTTGGTATATTAGCCCATGGTCATAGCCCCTTGGACACGTGGAATGATAACTTAACACTGGAAGCTAAGGATCCTGGAGGGCGGAAAATCCTAGAAAATTTAAAAGGAGGCAAAAGGGAAACTTGTGGGATAAGCACTTGCGACGTAAGTAGATGGTTACCGCCCATATTTTTATGGCTTAAGATGCATCAAGGCACTTATATTTTTTCCACAGTCATGATAGTATGCCATGTTTCTATGGTTTTCATTGTTCTGATAGGTGGCCTGATAATATTGAAGGAGGTTGATAAGTCATCAAGAGAATTTTGGCAAATTTTTTTGCACCATGGCAACCAGTTTGAGATTTTCCAAGGAATATGGATGAAACAATAAAATGGGAATTTCTCTGATAGATAATGCAGAGGTCTTAACAGGCGTATGGGTCAGCCACTATTGAATCACGAGAAAAGGGAATGGATATTTTGAATGGATAGTCACAAGTTGTTGCAAAAACAACTACAGCCACTCCAAATTTCAAGCAAGAGGATTAGTATTAAAACCAATTTCCAGTTTTGAATGCTAAAAAATTTCCAGCAGGAGCAAAGAAGAATGAAGGAGAAGTTGTAGAGGGACCTATTATGATAGCAAAAATGCTAAAACTACAATTGGGGACCTGTTCTACTTTCGAGGGAAGCAGTTGAATAAATTTTTATGTTGCCTGAATACAAGCATATTTTCCTATAGTTATTCTAGGACATACAAAATCTTTTTTAATTTTATATTTGCATACATGAATTTGAGAGATATTTAAAATATCTTTGTTTCTAATTATGTGAGGACTATTATTTTGTAAAATTGTTATGTAGAGCACTATATAAAAAATTTATGAATATGTAAATAGACGTTGGGAATTCTTGGAAAACACTTGTAATCCATATATATTTTAGAAATCTTGAATGTATTCACAGTGTTTTATGAGCAGTTATTAGGAAATTCATGTGTTGCTTCTCCCTGTCAATATTTTCTCTGTTATATAATTGTTTTCTTGCATGTTTGATAATGTTAGTTTATGAGATTGGATTTCATTGATGTTCCTCTCTTAAATTATAAAGAATTAATATTTGTTACTCCAACCATCTATAAATTATGTTTCCTTCAATCCCTCTTTCTTCTAATCTCCCAAATAGTCAAAGGGCTTGTGAATTTTCATGCTTTGTACAACTTGCTCATTGGAGTTGTGATCTCATTTGTTTAATAGCTGGACTCCATGGCCAATGGTTTTGAAGATCACCCAACCAATTCATCCATAGATCTAAATCTCGTCACCTTAACTCAATTGCAAAAAACCTTCTACTACAGTGACCATAGGGTAATTGAGTTTTGCAGAGAGATCCCTCTCTAAGTTGAAGGGTCAGCTTCAAAATACAAGAGGTTTGAGGTTACCTTAGTTATTTCCTTCCGCATCCAAGGAAATTTCTGAGTGATAACAAGAAGGAAGTACCCACTCTAGTCAGTGTTGACAAGTATAAGAGGAAAGTTGTGCACAACCTTGAAGCGAAGAAGAGTCGAAAGTTCAAATAAGATCTTATAATTCTTAGAGTGACCACTGTAGTGTAAAAGAGGATAAAGGAGTGAGAAAAACCAAAGAAGAATCAGCGGGAAGAGGAAAAGACACAAGAAGAGGAATAGATCTAGAAAGAAGAACAAGAAAGGAAAGAAAGCGAAGACATGCAAAAATAGGAGGGTATAAGAAAGAAAGAAGAGGAGGAAACTACAAAGAAGGAAGAAGAAGAAGCCAAAAGGAAGCATTAGGAAGAAATGTGGCAGAAACAAAGAGGAGAAGAAGATGACAAAAGAAGCTTGAAGAGGAAGAACAACAAAAGAAATTAGAGGATGAAGAAAGTAGGAGAAAGCAGGATGAGGATTTTTTCAAATAAATAGAGGAGCAAATACAGGCCTAATATATAGGGGTTGAACGTGAGGAGGATAACTAAGAGGCCAATATTGTGCCTATTGTGGAGCATACTAGTATTCAACCTTCACATCCTCTTATTAGTGCTCACATCCCATTCAACGAAATGGGAATCCCTCCTCCATGTGATGATATGGTCATGGATATTTCCAACCTTGCCTTTAATCAATTAAAGAATATAATAGTATAGGAAACGCATAAGTATTTTCCTACTAACCTAGTTCATACCGTCTTCATTCACACCAAGAGGGTAGTTGTGCCCAATACCAAGAATAATATGAGAACAATTGAAGCTGCAAATGCAGCCTTTGCAAAATCCATAAAAGTAAACAACAATTTATAGATGGAGGAAAATAAGCAATTGGAAAATGATTTAGCTTATGTAAGGCAAAAAAATAATCATCTCCTCACGAAGAATCAAATGTTGTCTTCCATTAATTCTAACTTGAAGGATTTAAAAACATCAATATTTGATTAAATCTAGTAATTGGGAGACTCTATGAGACAGTTGTATGAGGAAATGATCACTCTTCATAAGGCAGTGGTTCCCTTGCATGCAATTCAAAAGAAATCACGAGAGAATTCCAAAGTTCTAAAGACAATTTATGTGGTCTTCATTGTGATCCAAGAATGAGGCACTAAGTATAGGAATGCATCATCACAGTTGGCCAAAAATACAATGTAGGAAGCATAATAGAAAGGATTGAGGTTAGAATTATTTTACAAAGTAACAATAAACTCAGTATGTATGTGGCCAACACCATAACCGCCTATTCATGACTACATCGTAGTTTGGACTCCTTGGTAAGACTGCACAAGATACCTTTTATTGGAGCATTTTCATAAACAAACTGGATAAATGTTATCAAGCAAGAAATTGAATAATCCTTGAACAGCTTGAGGCGGTTTACCGCCAAAGAAGATTGAGAGATCACAAGGTAGAACATTCAACAATTTGTAGCCGAACCTACCAAGGTGAACATGAAGATGTTCTTATTATGGAATAATGTTCAGACTGGCTCCAAAACCATTTATCCATATGTTATGGAGGTAAGTCTTAGATATAAGCCAGATATTCCATCAAATTTTGAGCACATAGCAGCATAGTACAAAATGTGGTACCAATATGTTACATTAGAGCTATAAGTAAAAGTTGTCGAGCTACAATTTCCTAAATCTCGAGAATGATGCATAAAGTTTTGTCTTATTAGGCTCTAGCCACATTTTTTCCTATGTGATTTTTTGTTTATAAAATAATAAGAAATGTAAATGTAAGTGGAAGTCCAAGAGTCAAATAGGGAATATGAAGAGTCATTAGATAGAATAGAGACAAAAGAAGCTCAAGAGTCATGAGGAAGCTCAAAGGTCACAGGTGGAGGTTAAATGCCAACTCATTTGTTATAATTAACCCTTCATAACTCAAGCAAAGGGCTTGGAACTTAGGATTGGCAGCCTTGGCTTCTCTAGTCTAGCATAAGAGCGAATATCATTATTTGGAGAGGCAAGTGGTAGCTTCATGTTCCACTATTGGTGCTATTGTCATATCATTGTATCGTGTACTTGGAACTTTCACTTAATCATCAAAATCTCTCAGATCCGTCACACCTTAATGCATGTATCGTGGATGTTGTAAGGCTATTCTTGAAATGTTTGTGGTATATGTTATTTCATTAATGCTAAGGTCAATGAACTATTTCATGAGCTTTAGCATATATCTTATTGAATGTGTGTTGTACTTTATTTCATGATTGTTATTATCTTGTGAAATATTTTGTGGGCTTAGTAATGATTATTTCACATGTCTATGCATCTCTTTTAGGATAGTACTACTACTTTTCTTCTAGAGACTTACTCTCTTTTTCTCTTGTGTGAAAGGACCTCTTAGGAATTAGAATTCATATTTCACAAAGTTTACTCATTTGTTGTCACCAAAGTTATGTGTATGTCTTCTTATTTGTTTATTACAACGAAGGCACATCTTTAAGATCACAATTATCACAACAAGCCTTACTTTCCGGTTGGGACTCCTACTCAAAATGGTGTGAGGTCTAATTGGGACTTCATATCAGGGAGACCCCCTTCCTTGTTGTCGACATCCAACACCATCAACACTATGGTTATTTATTTTTCAGTGAAGTAGAAATTGTAAATATTTGTCATATGTTAATTACAGTTGACAAATAATTTGAATGGATAGAAGAATAATAACCAGTAATTGCAATAGAGTTTAAAATTTCACAAGTTCCTTTAAGGCATTGATAAGTTCTCTTTCAAGGTCCACCTCGTCTTCTTCTTCATTCTCTTTGGGAGATTCATTTTGGTTATCCCTTGCCATGAACAAGACTCTTATTATGTCATTTTCACTATCGTTGTCACTTCTTTCATCAGATGAAGAGTTATTCTTGAAGGATTTCCTCTTACCTTATTTCCTTTATTTATTTTTTATTCTTCTATACTTTCTAGGGAGCTTCTTCATCATCATTATTTTCTAAGTTCTTTGCATAACAACACTTTGAAGAAAAATCAACAATTTCACCACAATTGAAACACTTTAAAGAAATCTTACATGTGTACTTGCATGTTCCTATTTTTAATTTCATCATGAAGTTGGTTATTTCTTCATCTGAAATTTCCTATAGCTTCAACTATGACATGGCTTGGATTGTTGCTTATTTTTTTATCTTCTTACATGTTGTAAAAGTCACTTATATCTTATATGGATTCTCCTATTTGTTCTCATTTCATAGGCTGTGAGTATTCCACGTAACTCATCATGCTAATAGTTTCTCAGTATGATCATTCTTCCAGCACTAACACAATAATGTCAAATCTCATCATAAATGATCCTAGTATCTATCATAAAATTATTGATCTTTCTGTTGGTTCTCCCAATCCTTGTATGGTGCTTACTACTTCATCAATCCAGAGAAAATCAACTGCAATATTTTCGTATTCATTCATTTTCAATTGCTCAAATTTTCCTCTAAAGGTATGGGGCTTGGCCTCCTTGACCTTTTTGTCCCCTTCATATATATTTTGGAGCTTGTCCCAAATATCTTTCGCAAATGTGAAATGTGTTACTTTAACATACACGGACTTTATTAGACCATTCAAAAAAAAAATCATGGATTTAAGATTACTATCATAAATCTTTTTACTTGCATCATCTATTGGAGGAGTTGAGGGCTTTTTGTATCCAATCATTACAGAGTGTCAGACATCGTATCTATGTGCTTGCACATATGCCTTCATCCTTCCATTCCAAAGTGCATAGTTTTGTCCATTGAATATAGGAACTCCATTCTTTGTGCAATCCATGATCTCCCTTCTCGTGATTAGAATCCTTCTGAAGGGACCTTCTTTGATTCCAATTGTTGGAAATGATAAGAGGGGGGTGAATCAATATTTCTCTTACAATTAATCAATTATTAATTTCATAGCATTAAAACCAATTCAAACATAAATCATCAACACATCAAAAGAACAATACAAAAGAATTCTTTTTAGGTATAAACCCATCTGAGAGAAAAACCACTGAATGCTTCTATAATATTTTATGACTACAAAAATACTTTAGCTCCAACTAAAAGTGAATCCCCAACTTCCTAGTACTCTAGAAAAGCATTCAAGTTTATCAGGTAGCTACAACTCCTGAAAGGATGCTCCTACACACTAGTTTTACCAGCTCCAACTACAAGGACACTCCAATGCCATAGTTTCATTTATTACAACTGATAGACACCCCAACACCCTATAAGGTCCAATTTGTTTGAGCATCACATTTCCACCCTGAAGTATTTTCAGGCTACAACCTGAAGGAGACTTCACTCTCTTGCATCGCACCACCTAACCTCCCTGAAAATATGAAATAGAGAAATGCATTGTGGGCTTTTGTAGCAAGGAAAATGACCCACTTACAAAGATATTCAATAAAACCCTTGAAAAATTATTAACCAATAATGATAAGATAAAATATGTCAACTACAAATATGCCCTCCTCGAATATTGTTAATGTGCACTGCATTTAGTCAAAACACAATAGATTTCATACCTAAATATTGTATCTGAAGATGTATTCATGTGTGGGATTATTGTACCTAAATATGTTTGTTAACACAAAGAGTGCTACTGTGAAAATTATTGAAGCATAGATGTATTTAAATATTTTGATTGCAAATACTTAGTTCTTCCCTAATACAAACTCCTTGTCTTCTTCAATTTAGACTTCTTAACACTCCTAAAATGCTTTGAATATTGTATTCAAGTAATAACCAAATTGTTTTGATATCTTTAATAACCCTTGAATAGACTTATACCATTGTAATTACGGTAGAGTTACATCTAGCCTTGATCCCACACTAAGTTCCTTAACTCAGACCTAATCATGGATCTGGCCTCAATAAGACAAATATGCTTTTGCAATGCCACAAAACCAATACCTCAAATAGCTTTGAAAAACCTAGAATATTTTTCAATACTTGTGAGGGGACAAATATAGAACAACTTCTAATCAGAACTAGTGATTACTCTTCAAGCAACCTTACTTTAGTTTTTGAAAAAAACCCAGTGATGTTGTGTCATGGAAGGAAAAAGTATGTTCAATATACCTTAAAGAAATAGAGATTAGGGACCTCTAAGAAACCTTACTTTAAATCCGTCCTTATATCAATCATCATATTAATTCGTGCATGTTACCGCAAAATGAAATGAAAAACCATCTATAGAGGCTCAAATTAACATAAAAAATTATTCACTTTTTTTTTTCTTTTGATGAATCAACCTTATAACAATGGGATTGGGTCTCACCAATAGAGGATTAAAGTGGCTCGGACTAGGGTACAAAGTTTTCCTTAGACAATTGTTAAACTAGTGCCTAAATACGTAAATCTACCATATACTTGTGTGAATAATTCCTACAGAATTGCTTCAAATAGAGGGGCCAAAATAACTCTAATGACACTCAGAAACAATCCTTCAAAAAGGTGATGAAATACCTCAGATAAGGGTTATCGAAGGTGTCAAATTACTTTAGATAAGGCTGAAAATATATGTGCCAAAGAGATGGAAATAGGTGTATCATAGAGTTGATCAAGAGGTTGAATGTCTATATTGCCAAACTAATCAAGAGACTGATAGTAAATGTGCCAAGAGTTGATAAAATATGGAATATATATGCCACATTGATGCCACAGAGTAGTCCTAAGATAGGTCAAAAGTTAGGATTATAAAAGGTTGAACCAATGCATAAAAACTCCACAAAAATGCCTCATATGTGTACTAATATACCCGTAAAGTGCCTAAGAGAATACACAGATCTATCTAAGAAAAGGGGACGATAGGTCTTAGAAGGTGCTCCAAAATCCTTAATGAAAAACCATAACCAAACATAAAAATAAAGTTAGAAACCTTCTTTCGACTCAGCCTCCTCTTAAGCTTGGTGTGACTCCACAAGGCCACTAGTAAATTCAAAGAGATAATTCACCTTCAATGCATAGGATTGTTGCCAAATGGGTTGCTTTATATAGATGTCGTTGAGGCTTCTACGAGGAGTCGATTTGGACAAAATGGAGGGAAGTCAACTTGAATTTTGAAATTCAAATTTAACTTGGAGCCAAAAATGAATTCTTCTTGGAGGATGACTTGACTTGGAGGCCAAAATAATTTTGATTAAATTTCCTTTGACCATTGATTAGGATAGACCCATCATTAATTTTTTAAATTATTTTTTGAAATAAGGATGCCATAAATAAACTAATCTAAAGGTTGCTTGCCACATCATCTTGGGGGGCTTCTTGACCACAATAAGGGGTACTAACTTTGATCAAGCATATATCCTCAACCATGAGGAGTTATGCGATGTGACACCTATTGTTGGAACCAACATGATGAGGGCCGTCAAATTAAGATTATCTTGAGGCAAAGAACCCTAATATTCCTTTTCATTTGTCATAGAAAGCGGGGCTTCTTCTAGTCGTTGTTTGGGTTGACATTAATGACATCCTAATTTCAACAAGAATAGAAAGGTGTATTTACAATACAATATGATAGAGATGTCACATGGGTAATGTTACATGTAGGCTTTAAATTGTTTTATAATATGTAACAAATATTTTAAAATAATATAATATGTAATAAATAATAGTAATACTATATGTTTTTCAAATATAATAAAAAAGCAAAAAGTATTTATATATGCATATAAATGAGATATATATATATATATTTATAATATTATAATAGTTAACTATTATATAAAAAGAATAAAAATAGATCTAAATTTACATAAATAGAAATACTACATATATTATTATGTAGAAATATTGTCATCTCTTTCTTTTTATGCACTCAAGTTTATTTTATGTTAAAACATTTACACCTAAAAAAATTGAAATATTTTGGTGCTTGAGAGATTCAAAGTTAAGATGGATCTACACTATTAATACAACAATGAAGTTTCAAAAAATATCTTTTATGCATGATCTAAATATTATGCAAAACAAGAGATAGTTGATCAGAAAATGATCCAGGACCTCAACCGCAGTCAAGAACCAAGGTAAAGAACAAAGGGTAAGAGGTTAAAAGGTTCATATTGGCCTTAAAGCGCTAAAGCCTTGTTAAGCACTAAACTTTTTTGTTAAGCATAAAACCTTTGTTAAAGCACTAAACCTTTGTAAAGCACTTTTTTCACTTAAATCCAAATAAAGAACGTGAGCAGTATCGGCCAAGCAGTAAATGGTATATCGAGTGGGTGAAATGCTGGAAGCAGTAATCAACCAAGATCACACGATTCCATTTAGCAGGTGACACGTAGCAAAGCAAAACGGCTTTTATTGTGCACCCTTGTTCAGATATTGTTCATGCAGGAAATCTGCGTGATATGAGCGATGTCCGTTGGATTGAGCCGGGTCACAACAACGGTGGAGATTGTTCGGGAAAGTTTTCCAGCGGACGACGCGACAACCGTTGGATCAATGTGATAGATTGATGGTCTAGGATTAACCCGACCGCAAAAGCTCTGTGGTTGAATGTCCCTAACCGCCGCGGTTTAATCACACATATGTGCTCCCAACAGTTCCGGTAATGCTATCGGCTATCTCTGACTGTCAGCCTAGCGGAGTGGCTAAAGTTTAGCAGATTTCACTAAGTTTAGTCAGGTTCAGGTGCAATCGCTAATTTTGGTAGAGTTTCCAAATAAAAGCATAGACATAGTAGTTTATAGGGCATTCCAGAGAGAGTTTTCCAATGAAACAAAGGCAGAGCCCGAGAGACAGAGGTTCTGCTCGAGAGTGAGCCAAGAGATCTTGCTAGACTAATTAGAGAATTATGAAGCTGATGGAATAGTCCATAGAAGCTGAATGTCATCTTCATGGAGAATTCCATCCAAGAATATTGATTCTAGAGTTTAGAGCCACTAGAGGTTGGAGGCAGTTGCAGGAGCTACCAAAGCTCATTCTTAGTGATCCAATACTCAATTCTGACTATAAAGGACCTTCTGAATACATTCCAAGGATTTTCAGAAGCATATGAAGACTTCTAAGGGCCAAGAATCCATGAAGGAAGTTTCAAGCAACAAATGATCAAATGATCAAGTCTGTTGTTGGTGTTTGATGTGTGTTGAAGACATAAGAAGGAGTTCTAGAGATAGTTGAAGAATTCTAAGGGAGTTAGTGCCATCAAGAAGCTCAAGTTGGCTTAGTGAACTGATTGAAGGAATCAAGCCCAAGGAAGCTCAAATCTATTGCAGAGCGAGAACAGTCAAGGATATAGATGGTATTCTAAGCCCATTGGTTCAATTTTTAACTTTTGGAGTTGAGTGTGGAACTTGTAAAAGAAGTTTTACCATAATCCCAAAGAGCCAAGTCAAGTTGACAAGAGATCAAGGAGACGTAGCCCATGATATCAGGGTGAACTCCTAGATTATATTGTTCTTATGGGTGATTTTCTGTTTTCTGCATTTACTGCTATATGTGTTAATATCAACATGAACAAATAAGCACTTAACAGTTATTAACCAAGACATACACCTATTTCAAGTACTTAATTCTGCAGTTGTCAACATAAGCTAGATCATATTGTTGTTAAGCTTTGGAGTGGGAGGTTCTTGTAAGTATGACAAGATGGTAAACCCCCATTTTAGATTAGGTGGTATCGGAGCTAGTTGCTCGATTGACAAAGCATAGTTGCTTGATTAACAAAGAAATGGATTGCTTGTTTGACTTGAAAGGTGTTAAATAATATAAAGGATTTGACTTTTGACTATTTGTAAATTGACTATTGTTTGAGTTTACAAAGGTGAAGGGAAAGCTATTGATAGCTAAGACTAGGAGAGGAAAAGAAGGAAGAAGGGATGAAGGCATTCTCCTTACCCAAAAGGACCTCAAGGCAATCCTTGAAGCATAAGAGGTTTGTTTGCAAAAGGTTGCTTGAATAAGAGTTTGACCCTACAGTAATTTAGTTCATAAATTTGTCAATAGATTCTAAATTTTGTTGAAGTTCTTTTGTTCATTTCGATAATGAAAACTTATACAAGTGATTTCTCAAAATCTTCCTCCTTCACAAGATTCTTTGATGAAGAAATGAAGCAAGACTTGTTCATCATGATGAATATGGTGAGATAAATGCATGAGGATGAAAGGAAGAGAAACAAACTTTGAGAGCAGTTGAATTCCATGAAGGAAGAGAATAAGTTGCCTTCTCACAAATTGCAGGAAGTGGAAAGCCAACTTCATATTGCAAATATGAACCTGGATAGAATGCATGAGTTGGAGACATAGCTCTTTGCTGCCACAGAAGCCTTAGTCAAGTATCAGCTTGAAGAAGAGGTAAACAATTCTATTTTTCTTCATTTTCCTCTAAAAATGATTAAGTTGGTTCTTTTGAAAAACATACAAGAGGTATAGGGTCCAAGTTGATTTCAAAGATGGGCTATGAAGGAAAAGGATTGGGCAAACATGCAGAGAGCATAGTTAAGGCAATAATGGTTGAGGAAAGACCTTAGTATTTGGGTCTTGGCTAGGGACAAGCTTATGGAGAAAGTTCCAAAGAAAATGAAACGGATTCGAGAAGGAGTTTCATGTCAAGTCTTCTACCTCAAGAGTGTAAAGATTGTATTCTTGGGAAATGCAATAGTTTGAAACATACTTTGTAGGAAGAAGGTGTTCATAAGCAGGCACTTGAACCAGAGAGTTGTAAAAGCTCTAAAAGCATTGAAGATATTGATGGTGTTCCAAAGGGAGCTACTTCTTCATTCGATTCACCTCCTCAAGAAGGTAATAAAGGTAGGTATAAATCTGATTTTAATCATATTCATTTTGATTATGTAAATCATGAAAAATTTCCACATAAACATGGGAAAATAATTGCATGTTCCTTTTGTGGTTTGGATAACCATAGTGTTTGTAGATGTTGGAAGAGAATGGCCACATATAGGAAACTATTGAAGGAAAGGAAGAAAGAAGCCAAAGGTCCATTGGACATGGAAAATCTTACTGTCAAGAAGATGTGCATGTGTTGCACTTACTGCCATAAGCAAGGACATATTGCTGAAAAGTGTTGGAATTTGAATCCAATAATGCTTCCACGAAATTTGAAGAAGGTGGAAAGAGAGAATGGCAAGAATAGAAAGGAAGTTTCCATAGTTGATGTGTTGCAGGATGATTCACATGTTGATGTCAATGTGCAAATAAAGGAAGCACCTTTGAGATGGATTGGTAAGAAATGGTTAGAGTTCTTATCCAATTAAGGTTGCATGTTTTTGTTGATTTGATGCATTTCTTTGCTAATGAGATGCAAGTTGCAGGTTTTTACCAATAAGGTGAATGGAAAAGTTTAGTATGTAGATTCACTTTATTGCAGCAAAAATTATATTCATTTCATCTTTGAAAGTGCAGTGTGCTTAAGAGAAAGTTGAAGGATAGAATACATGCATGAGCATGATATGTATGAACAACGGTGATGAATTGCCTTGTACCTGAACATGTATGTGTAATTGACTTGGTGGTCGATTGTTTTGTTTTAAAACATGCATGTAATGTAATATTAACTTGGGAAAAGTTGATTTGGTCTCCAAGATTGTAAAAGGGGGAAATGATGAAGTGTTTCATCTTTGAAAAAGAAACCTTAAGTTCTTTTTCTACATGCTTGACTTGAAGGGTTAATTGTTGTAAAGGCATGTTTTTGTTGGCTTGTTATCTAGTCAATCATTTGTATACATGATGTAAAAACATGATAGTGATTCACATGATGTGAAATCTGTTTCTTTGATGAAGCAAGAGTTTATGTTGTTTTTAACAATATGTCATTAAAACATACTGTAAATTGGTACAAATGTAAATTTTTGTGAAGAAGATGTAATCTTACATTTGTTTGAGCCACCTTTGATCAATGATCAAGGAAGCGATGTTCAAACTACCTTCTGTAACCTTCTCAGCAGAAGTTCTACATGAATTCTGAAGGAAAACCAGTTTAACAGGAGGACAAGCGCAACCAGGGAGGAAAGTGTTGACAACCTTCAAAGTTTTGGTACAAAGGCACTAATTATGCAGGGCAGTGTATGGAGGCTGAAAGAAGAGGGTGTTGTTACTCTCATCTACTGTTCAGATCAGTGTAGGTCCAAAAGATTCTCAAAGGGGAGGAGTGATCATAAAATGATCCAGGACCTTAACTGCAGTCAAGAACCAAGGTAAAGAACAAGGGGTAAGAGGTTAAAAGGTTCCTATTGGCCTTAAAGTGCTAAAGCCTTGTTAAGCACTAAAAACTTTTGTTAAGCGTAAAACCTTTGTTAAAGCGCTAAACCTTTGTAAAGCGCCTTTTTCACTTAAATCTGAATAAAGCACATGGGTAGTATTGGCCAAGTAGTAAACGGTATATCGTGTGGGTGAAAGGCTGGAAGTGGTAATTGTCTAATAGCACATGATTCCATTTAGAAGCCAACACGTAGCAAAGCAAAACTTCTTTTATCGCATGCCCTCGGTCAGATGTCATTCATGTAGGAAATTTGCGCGATATAAGCAATGTCTATTGGATTGAGAAGGGTCACATCAATGAAATAGATTGTCCAGGAAAGTTGGCCAGTGGATGACACAACAGTCGTTGGATGGACAAGGCAGATTGACGGTCCAGGATTAACCCAACCGTAAAATATCTATGGCTGAATGTCCCTAACTGCCAATGTTTAATCACACATATGTGCACCCAATAATTGTGGTAATGCTAACAGCTATCTCTGACGGTTAGCCTAGTGGAGTGGCTAAAGTTTAGCAGATTTCTCTAAGTTTAGTCAGAGTCAGGCGCAGTCGCTAATTTTGGTGGAGTTACCAAATAAAAGCACAGACAAAGTAGTTTACAGGGCATTCTAGATAGGGTTTTCCAGAGAAACAGAGGCAGAGCCCGAGAGTGAGCCAAGAGGCTCGCTAGACTAATTAGAGCATTATGAAGCTGATGGAATAGTCCATAGAAGTTGAAGAAGTCATCTTCATGGAGAATTCCATCCAAGAAGATTGATTCTGGAGTTCAGAGTCACTAGAGGTTGGAGGCAGTTGCAGGAGCTACCAGAGCTCATTCTCAGTGTTCAAACAATCAATTATGACTGTAAAGGGCCTTCTAAATCCATTGCAGGGATTTTTAGAAGCATCTAAAGACTTCTGAGGGCCAAGAAGCCATGAAGGAAGTTTCAGGCAGAAAATGATCAAATGATCAAGTCTGTTGTTGGTGTCTGATGTGTACTGAAGACATAAGAAGGAGTTCTAGAGACATTTGAAAAATTCTAAGGGAGTTAGTGCCATCAAGAAGCTCAAGTCAGCTCAGTGCACTAATTGAAGGAATCAAGTCCAAGGAAGCTCAGATCTGTTGCAGAGTGAGGACATCGAGGGATATAGATGGTATTCTAAGCCCATTGGTTCAGTTTTTAACCTTTGGACTTGAGTGTGGAACTTGTAAAAGAAGTTTTACCATAATATCAAAGAGCCAAGTCAAGTTGACAAGAGGTCAAGGAGATGTAGCCAATGATATCAGGGTGAACTCCTAGATTATATTGTTGTTATGTGTGATTGTATGTTCGCTGCATTTACTGTTATATGTGGTAATATCAGCATGAACAAATAAGCACTTAACAGTTATAAACCAAGTAATTATTTCAAGTACTTAATTCCGCAATTGTCAACATAAGCTAGATCATATTGTTGTTAAGCTTTGGAGTGGGAGGTTCTTGTAAGTATGACAAGATTGTAAACCCCCATTTCAGATCAATACTCCTTCCATAAATATGCTTTGAAGATAACTCATCTCTAAGAGAAAAGCAATGAAATATATGTATGCTTTGAATGTTAGAAAATTTTTACTGAGGACAAGTTTGTTGGAAGAATAATTTGTTATTGATGTGAAAGAATGACTTTATGAAGATAAGGATGACATCGATTCAAATACTACATTAATCCCCCTTTTAATGAACTATAACATGCCTCCTCACTCCTCTCTGATGAGAAGAAATGAATTTAAGTAAAAAAATCAATTTTTGTCCTCCTCTTCAAGTTGGCCTACATAAACATAAGTTAGCCTCTCTCCAAAAGACATGTTAATTCAATGCATGGTCAAATTATGTTATGAAACCAGCTCACAAAAAGATAGAAAATATAGATCAACGCCTTACAATTCAGCCTCTTCGAGGGGGCAACCTCCTTTACATTACACAAATGAATGTTTCTTTTATGATTCAAATGAAAAAACCTCCTTTCTATATATAGGAGTCTAAGGAGTCACAATATAACCCAGCTGACCTAACAATAATAATATAAAGGGACAAAAGTAACAATAGAGGGATTTTATGGGGCAAAGTAATAACAATATGGGGACAACAGGGGCACAACAATATTAATAAGGGATACAGCTAAAATAGTAATGGGGTAATCACTAGTATTATAGGGACCTAACATGCCCCTCTCCTTCAAAAAAGTGTTGTCCTCAACACTTGAGTAGTTCTAGATGCTTTTGTATAAAATTCTCATCCTCCCATGTGGAATCTTTAGCAGATAAGTTCTTCCACTTGATGAGATACTCCGAAATTAATCAATTTCATAGCTGTCGAGTTCTTGTTTCTGTGACTGCTTCCGGTTCCAATATAGTTTTTCCTTCCTCATCAAGTTCTAGAAATATTGTTTCAACTGGGAGCTTGTCACCTATAACCTTCTTTAAACATGAAACATGGAAAATTGGGTGCACTTGAGAAGCTACAGGAAGCTCCAATTTGTATTCCATAGTACCAATCTTTTGCAACACCTTGTATGGACCATAATACTTTGGTGATAATTTATTATCCTTCTTAGCTTGCTTGAGGTAAATTTGTTTATATGGTTGTAGTTGTAGGAATACCCAATCACCTACATCAAAACTTCTTTCGCTACGATGTTGATCTGCATGTTGTTTCATTATGTTCTGCGCCAAAATGAGGTTATCCTTTAAGAGTTGGAGGACTTGTTGTTGATGCTTGATGTGATGTTCCACTGCTTGAACCTTAGAATTTTCTCTTAAATATGATGTGACGGATGGTGGCTGATATCCATAAAGTGCCATAAATCGGGTCATTTTTGTTGTTGTATGGAAGGAAGTGTTATACCACCATTCAGCTAGAGGCAACCATTTGACCCATTGCATCTATTTATTAGATACAAAGTAATGAAGATATCATTCCAAACATTTGTTTACTATCTCAGTTTTCCCATCAGATTGAGGATGATAAGATGAGCTATGAGCTAACTGAGTACCGAGACAAGAAAATAATTCTGTCCAAAAATTTCCAGTGAAAATGGGATCGTTGTCACTTACAATAATCTTTGGGTTTCCATGTAGCTTTTGAATTGTTTCCATAAATGCAGTAGAAATTGTACTAGCTTTAAATGGATGTGATAATTCACAAAAGTGTGCATACTTGGTAAGTCTGTCAACTACCACCATGATGACACTCTTTCCCTCAGACTTGGGTAAACCTGTGATAAAATCCATTGAAACCTGCTCTCAACGTTGGCTTGGAATGGATAAAGGTTATAATAGACTCGGGGTCTTAATTGTTTCAAATTTATTTTGTTGGCAAACCAAACATTCCACCACAAAATTTGAATATCCAATTTAAGGCCATCCCATAAAAATTCCTTCTTAACCCTATGGTAAGTTTTTAAAAATTCTGAGTGCCCTCCTAAGGGAGAAGTGTGCAATTCCATAAGAATCTTTTGTTTGAGTTGGGAATTCTTACAGAGGTATAAGCGATCTTTGTACCGTAACGAATCATTTTACCAGCTAAATGTATCAGATGTACTAGAATCTTGTTGTAACTTTCAAATAAGTGCCCACACTTCTTAATCATTCTTCCATTCCTCCCTTACTTCGTTTATCCAATCTGGTCGAATAATAGAAATGGCGCACAACAATGCTTCCACATCCTCATCCTTTCTTGAAAGTGCATCTACCACCACATTTTGCTTCCCTTTTTTGTAGATGATTTCAAATCCATAACCCAACATCTTTGTGACCCACTTTTTTTGCTCTTCAGAGGATAATCTTTGTTCTAAAAAGTATTTAAGGCTATCATGATCCGCTTTTACCTT